>JAVJIF010007700.1:0-116714 GCA_038442645.1 Agave tequilana
GGGGAGAGATCGGGAGGGGAGAGAGAGACCTGAGACGGTGCCGAGGAATCAGCGACGACGAGGAGGAATCAGCGGCGATGATGAGGAATCAGGTAGGTCTTCTTATTTATTCTTCTTCAAGGCGCCGGACGAGGCGAGAGACGGTGAGGGATCCTCCGACGTCGGGGAACCACCGATGACGACAAGGGATCGGGGGATTTCTCCTCTTCTTCTTTCTTCGTCGTTTGATTTTTTTGGGAGGGATTTTGTTGTGCCCTAGATCGAGAACGAGGGCTCGGGTGGAGTTTGAGAGGGATCGGGTGGGTGGGTTTTTATAAAATAGGATTTGCACAGTAACGTGCGTTACGAAAATAACGTAACGTACGTTACCAGGTAAAAACGCAGGTTATGAGTTTTTGGTTATTTGCGCCTGTTTCCTAACGTTTGCCTTGCATTAGTTATCGTAACGCGTTATAACGCGTTACGTAACGCGTTATTTTGAACATTGGAAAAAGGTAACTAAACTTACTAATAAAGAATAGGCCTTACAATATAAAAACAAAGACATAGGAACAAGATCCAGTAACGGAGAACAATAGAGCAATTTGATGAGAAATTGAGAAGAGAATGCAAAACTCACGGCCAACGTCGTCAGAGTTCCGCGGATCCCGCGGAGAAGGTTGACGGCTCGAGGATCTCGCCGGAAAGAATGCGGGTGTGCTCACGCTCGCCAGTGGAGGACGACGACGGACTCATGGAGAGATGGGAGGAGGCCGTGGGCTTGGCCTGGCCATGGCGCATGGCGAGAAGATCATGATGTGGTGGCTTGTGTTGGCGGGGCTCGCGGCAACGCCGGCGAAGTGTACGGTACTCGGCGGAGGAGTCTCATGCAAGGAGGGGCATGGCCGAGGGGGAGGAGAGTTCCGGCGTGGCTTCGAGGAGAAGTTCAGAGGGCGGAGGTGGGAGCCTGGCCATGGCTGTTGGGGGATGGGTGCGGGCTAGGCCAGGAGGAAAAGAAAAAGAAAGAAGAAAGATTAAGAGGATTGTTGGGATTGAATTTATTAGGATTTTGATTTAGTTAGGATTTAGGATTTGATGTTAGTTATATTGGATTTGAATTAGAATTATATGGATAAATTGATGTTGGGTTATGGGTTATGGCTAATAGGTTTGGTTGAGCTTTAGGAAAAATGAAATAGAAAAGAAAAAGAGTAGAAAAGAGGAATAGTGTTGGGCTTGGATTTGGACCAAAGAAAAATAAAAGGAAAATTTTATGAAAATAGGAGAAGAGAAGGTGGGCTTAGGCTCACTCACATGCAAAAATACAAAATAATTATAATAACATTACTTATTAATAAAATCATATTAATCTATGATGATAGTAATTAATAACAATTAGTAATAGTAACTCACATAATAATTAATAATAATAAATAAATATACATTACATATTAAAATACCAGTATATTTATTTAAACATTGTATCTCAAAATAGGGATATTACAATATCTTTATCGATTCTTCCTTTGCTCACTCTTCGCTCTTCACCAGATCTCCACATTTTTTGTTCATATGGAATGGTCTATAGAGCGAGAGGCAACTACTAGTTAACACTAGTTATGCTACGAATTCATAAAACTAAATTGATGATTTTCCGAGGGGTTGGGAGGTAGTTAGGGATTTTGGAGGAAGGAGAGGCTTTTTGTTGTGGAGGTACAATTATTTACTAACTTTTTTGTATCTTTATAATACAGTGTTCTAAATGTCAGATGGTGGGGAACGTGGATGAGGAAATCCCATCTTGAACTATGGATATTGGGGATATTTAGTAAATGTCGGGTGTGAGAGCATATGGTAGAGATATTTCTTAAATGTCCTAAATAATGTAGTCTTAACAGACAATATATATTAGTATTCTGAAATTGTGGTTTCATTATACGTGTGGTCCAGCAACGCATCGTGCATAATTGGTTGATGCGTCGATCATGCTAATTTATGGAATTACACAAATAAATTTTAACATATGTAATATACACACAGATATTTTTTTTTTAATATTAAAATACCTAAACATCAGGTGAAGTGATAAAACTGCTACTTAAGTCCAACCGATGGAAAAACATTTTTTGTTTTATAAGCAACATTTTCTATTTCATTTACAAGGCTTCAAACAAGTCAGAATTTTTTTGTTTTAAACACATAACTGTTTCAGTCTAACTAATCTTTGACTGTAGATTGTGAACAACAATAATGGCTAACAGGTCAAAACCAACGACAACAAAAAGAAAAGGAAAAAAAGGGAGTGATGCTTACGCCCCCGCCTTTTTCGTTGTTGTTGATCCTTGCTGAAGCTTTCTCAGAACTTTACCGCAGTGGGATGAAATGAGAAAGAGCTAACCGGAGCTTCCCGGGAGTTGGTTAGAGAGAACAAGATGAAAATAAGGAGAGATGTTACAGAAGCAAGAGCGAGCAATTATTATTATTATTATTATTTATTATTATTATAACCAACCTGACTCGTCGACTCTTCAACGTCTATCGTTGTTGACTTGATGTTATTGAGCTCCTGAGAGAAGGGGACATCCTTGCTAAGCTCACGAGACAACGAAAACGAAGTCATTGTCTGGGCTGTCGACAAAAAGTGTGTTAAAAACGCATGGGTAAAATATGTTGAGAATTTTTTTTTTCTAGAATATGGAGCATCAAATCCAGTCGTGTAGAACTTCAATTTTGAGAGGTCCACCATGAGCTGAAAGAGCCGTAGTCATGTTCAAATGCTTCTGAAAGTAAATTAGTTCATCCGCCTCTCTCATGTAATTCAGAGCGGTAGTCTCTCACACTGACACCAACACACTCACCCAAAGGTTTTGATTTTGACTCACTCTCACAAGGTTTTCACTACACTCTGTTTGTCTTATCTTTCTCTTTACAGACACCCACGCCAATGTTGAAGAAGAATGAAGATTTATCATTATGTATTTTTAGTTTAATGCATGGTGCACGATGGTTTTGCTTGCCTTTGGTTTCTCTAATGCGTATACAGTTTATTCTTACAGATTGATGTTGATGTTTCATCCTCGTCTGTTGCAAGGAATGTTGTCGGTTTAGCTCTTGGATACATCACAGCCCTTGTTGTTGACCTTGCAATCCTAATTGAGGTCAGTAACCTATCTCCGTGCACATGAGGAATTGTGTCAATTTCTTTTCAAATATACCTATAATGTCATATTTAAGTAAAACCATTTTTTGGCTCAACAACCTTAGAAATTTCCATTCATGTGTATGCTAAGCTTTTCTAATCTTTATTGACTGATTCCCACTGAAGTATTCTTTCGGTTAATAGATATTAATCTCTTATTTACATAAGCGAAAATAAGAAATTCTCTAGTTATTCAAGTGCATAAGTATTGAAAACATCATGTACTCTCTGAACTTTGTGTTCATTACTTTAAAGTCATTTACTTGAGACATGACCATAAGCTTAGTAAAAATAATTACCAATTTAGATAATGCTGGCTCGCCACATGTGTTTATAGCTACCTAAATTGGTGCAACACACAGAGAGAGAGAGAGAGAGAGAGAGAGAGAGAGAGAAGGAGAGAGAGAGAGAGAGAGAGAGAGAGAGAGATTATTGAACAAATTGAATATGTGAATTTATCATATCTTATTTGTTTAGTATATGAATACCAGAACATTTGACTTTTCTTTAATGACAATGTAAATCGTCAAGTTAATAATACCAGAACAAATAGTTAAGTGACTAATACCCGACATTTGATAGTTGTTTGATCAATTTCCACTATTGTTCAAGACTCTTGCTACAAGAGCCTTGACATTTTCTTCATGGTTTTCTTTCTCATGCCTTGTGATGGCAAGGCTCAAGTGACACTTCCCATGCTAGGTTATCCTCTCCATAAAGTAAACTTGTAATAAAAATGAGCAAATGAATAAGGCAGAAAAATTGACACCTTATCTTCATTTTCAACTTTAACCGCAATGCTAATTATTTGATAATTAATCTTATGAACAAATTAAGATGTTCATGGTTGCAAGTATCTTCCTTCATTAACTAGAGAAGTTGCTACAAATATATATAGATTATCAAAAACTTCACCATGTAGAAATTCTTAATTTTTCGAGAATTTTGTTGTTGACCGCAATGCTAATTATTTGATAAATAATCTTATGAACAAATTAAGATGTTCATGATTGCAAGTATCTTCCTTCATAGAGAAGTTGCTACAAATATATATAAATTATCAAAAACTTCACCATGTAGAAATTCTTAATTTTTCAAGAATTTTGTTGTTGAATCCTCATCTAGCACATTGTAGAGAAATTCATCTGCCGAACATTAATGAATTCTACTTGGCTTGAATTCTTCTTACGGCTTCCAGATCATACCTGATCCAATCTTGCAATGCTAGAGGTTTTTGCCAATTTGACATGCAATGTCTTGTGCAAACTCTGTTGGATCAAGAAATCTCAAAGTGATTTTTCTCATTGAACTCCACTTCAAACTTCTTACTCCAATCCCTCATTTCTGTCAGAGCGATTTAACCTTGAGCTCCGACAGCTCTGATAGCAATTTGTTATGAGAGCTCTGATAAAAGAAATAACAAAAATACAAAAGAATAGGAGGATCCTCTCTTTTTTCCTTTTTTTTTCAATTTCAACCCTGTAATACAGAACTCGCTCTATCTCAGTCTCTCCCACAACCTTCACCACAATAACTCTCAAACACACATAGCAAGAAATAATTCTCTCTTGGAAAATAAAATATTTAGGCCTCACAAGAATTCTCACGAGATTCCGGCAAAGCCACCTCTAGAATTTCTCGAAAACATTTTTTTATCTAACCCTGATTGGACCCTTGGACAACTTGAATCACAAATGTCCAAATACGTAGATCCACAAATGAAGCTCAAATATTAAAGTCAAATATCAGACTCAGGTGGAACTTGCTTTGAGTTAAATCCTACATAAAGTCGTGATATATCCTAGTTCTTTATAGAAAAAAGCATAAAGGTTCACCGTATCCATGGATTTGTGCCGTTTCAGAAGAGTGAGGTGGGGCACTATTAACTGAAGGGTAAATTGAATTAGATTTTGAGCTCTACATAAAATCGAGCAGGGATCTGAAATCTCCTATAGCTGATTACCAACAAACCTCAAGGTTTGGTCGCCTTCTGTTTGGTTTTTCTGCAGCCATCAAGACCAGGTCAAATAGTCAGCAGAAATAGCTAGAGAAAATATCAGAACAATGATTATGGTCAGGAGGGCATAACCAATTGCCAAAACACTAGCTGATTACCACAAACTTCTTTTAAGTTCAAATAATCTGATCTGACACCTCATGCTGGTGCAAACAACATTGCCCCTACCAGTTTCAAACTATGTGGCAAAAGAAAAGAGGTTTTCACTATTTACACCAAAAATCTATATATGTAAGGTTGCTCGGTTGCTTGTCTGCTAATTCCTTATAGGTCCAATTACACAATTTTGTATGTACGTGTTCAAAAAATTATATTTCCAGTAGTTCTATTTGCTTTGTTTGTTGCGTGCATTGGTGGGTGCATGAACAGTCTTACCTGAAATAGTTTTATTTTATTTTCTTCTTTGGATGGATATTACCTGAAATAGCAAAAATATATGATTGAGAGGGTTGCTTCCTGTAATTATATTATAATTATGTTTTTGTTTTATGTGCATCGGGATTTCGTATGAAATAAGACTCAGATGCATTGCTGGTGGTGTTTTGCTAATAAAACTAAATATGACGAGAGAATGATCTTTAAGAACCGGTTTGCTCTTGATATTTGTTGATTATTCGATTGTCTTGCTAATAAAACTATTTATTAGCAATGAAGGTGGAAGAATATATGTATACACCATGATGCTTCAGTGCCCTACGTATTCCTTGATTATCTAATACATTGGTTCTCGATGACTAGAATCTACAAAAATATTTCTTCGCCTTCTGTGTTAATAACAATCTGTGATCTTTGCAGGCGAAAGAAGAGAAGGAGCTGCCAGAATACATTCTTGGGTCTGTCCGCTTGAACCGCGTGAAAATTGAGTCTGCAGTCTCATGGTGAGCTTCTGCTTGTGCCAAGACAGAGTACCCTGTTATAATATAACATTCAGTGACTAATAAGAAAATCCCATGTAACTTATATCTGTATCTGCTACTGTTTTATCATGCAGCAGCTTGCATGTGTAATGTATCTGTTCATCCTTCTGTTTTGGGCTACGGGTTTTTATATATTAAAATTTTGTATTTAAAAAAAAAAAGAAGGACCCCAAAAACAACATCTGAATTGAATATAAAAGCATGGTGGTTCTTGAAGTAAGTAAGAATTTGTAAGAATATTTCGTTTTAATGCATTGAGACAGAGATCTTGCTTGAGCCCTAGGAAGAAGCTGATAAATTTTGGAGTTCAAGATTCGGTTGTAAAATGCATAGTTACAATTATCGTGAAGGGAATGGAAAGTAGGATATGGGGTATGATACGTACACGCACTCTCAGTACATTTTTCCATTCGATGTTTTTTTTTTTTTTTATCAGCGTATTTCAAACCAAATGCAAGTTATTTTTTTTTGTCGGAAATTCTCTCCAAGACTTCTGTAAAATTTGTTATTCGTTTAGTTACTTAAAAAAGTTGTCTTGCTAATAATAACTAATGTCTAAATAACTTTTTTTGAGTGTTCCGTAAAAGTTTAGGTATCATGAGAGCACTATTTTCAGTTCAAGTATCCCGAGACTATTCTTTCAATATACTTGGTCTTGTATGTTTGGCAAGAAAGAAGATGAAGGGTTCATGCATCAGATTCTCTTTTTTTTGTTTCTTTTAGATATGGTATCAGTTTCAGAAACATACAAACAGTTGAAAAGCACTTTATAGAACCTTATCTATAATTCATGGAACCAGTTTGAGTGTAACAAAGAATGATTCTCTGTGAAACAAATACCGTTCAGAGAGTAAAAAGATCCAATCAGAACCTAAAAGGGAGAGCAAGACTGGAGATAGATCGCACTGAAGTGAAAATTTTTTGCGACGAGGGAGAGAAGCGATGAGATCACCGACGAGACGAGCCCTTTTAAGTAGGAAAAACGTGGGAACTAAAAAACGGGAGCGGATATTTTCACCCAAAGAATGATGAAAGTACCCCATGGATGAAGGAACCTCTCAAAAATGACAAAAGCACCCCAAAAATTCAAAAAAAAAATTAAAAAAATTATTTTCTTTTCCTCCTCCCTCCATCCTCTCCTCCTTCCCCCCTCGCCGGCCACCCCCTGACCCCTCCCCCCTCACTGGTGATCTCCCCTCTCCCCTCGCCCGCCCTCCTCCCCCTCTCCCCGGCTCCACCTCCCCCTTCACCACCTCCGCCACCTCCCCCCCGCTAGCCTCCGCCCCCTCATCCCCCCCAGCAAACTCCATTGCCCCACTCCCACCCCACCTCCCCCCCCCCCCCCCCCAACCCCCCGCGCGCAACGGGCCTCTGTCCCCCTAATCAATTTCACCTCCCGGGACATTGTTCAGCCGGATTCTGGCCGAGCAAATCAGATTCTGTTCGGTCAGAACTGGCCAAAACAGAAGTAGTCTGTTCGGCCTGCTCTGACTGAACAGATCTATTCTGTTTGGTCAGTTCTGACCGAACAGAAATGTAGTAGGGATGGAGTTCGTAGGGGGGGAGGCCGACGAGACGGAGGGGCGGTGGGGAGGCCAGTGAGGGGAGGCCGGTGAGGGGGAGGGGCGGAGGTGGGGAAGAAGGGGGGGGAGGTGGGGAGGGAAGGGGGAGGAGCGAGGGTGACCGCGGAAGGGGAGCATGAGTGGACAGGGAGGGGGAGGAGGAGGGGAGAAGGAGGATGGGAGGGGTTTTTTGGACTTTTCAATAAGGGTGAAATAGTCAAAAAATTGACAAGCTTGTAATAATTTTTAGGGATTTTTTGGGTGCCTTCATCATTCTTTGGGGTAAAAATATTCGCTCCCCTAGAAAGCTCGCAGGTGATTGGACAGCAACGTTGTTGTTTTTCTCCACCAGGTGAAGATAGTTACATGTGCCACCGGGTAGCTTTAAGGCCACGATGAACCGTTAACGAAGAATACAATGAGTCGACTAGGAGTGCAGATAAAAGACACCCAGCAAATAGATCAAGGCACCCACACAAAATGATAAAGGCATGCCCTCAATTTTCAAAATTACCTTTTCCATCTTTCAACTCAAATTTTTTTCAAAATTTATATCCCATCCTCATCTCTCTCTCTCTCTCTCTCTCTCTCTCTCTCTCTCTCTCTGATGCTCTCCCCCTCTCTTCTTAGTGTTCTCCCGCACAAGTCTCCTCTCTCTCTCTTCTCTCCGCACAACTCTCTCCCTCTCACACTCACCTGTCGTTCTTTATTATCGATTACCTAGTTCATTGCCGCTCCCACGCAGCCCATCCCACTATTAGTGATCTCCGTTATTTCATTTCATAGTAAGTGAGTTTCAACTCAAAATCCTCTAAAACTTATTTTTGATGAAAAATAGTAGATCTATTGAATATGGTGAATAGTTGATTGTATGTAGGGTTAATTGGTGTTGTAAATATAGTAAGAACTCAAAGAAATTCAGTTTCATTGATTTAAATCAAAATTCTTCCACATTTTTTTTCATGAGTTTGTAACTTCTCTCTATCACATGCATGAATATTGCAGGATCTTCTAGAGTTCGTCCTACGACTACGTAAAGATGTTATAGACAGGGTGAGCCATCTAACACTCCCCAATATAGAGGGTGGAGAAAATGTCGAGGATGAAGAGCCGAAAGAGGAAGGAGTATCGACTGAGCCATTTCCGGGTGGTCCGACAGACATTGCATTACTCCCGAGTTTTAAAACTCATATAGCGGTAGATAACTAGTTTGGCGGCGTAAGATTTTAATTTTAAGACATGAATTTATGAGTTTTTGATTATTAAATGTTCAAAATATTATTGATTAATACTTTTTTTTTTACAGGAAAGAGACCCAATCAAATGCGTGATACATACAACAAAATTGAAAAATTGAACATGGGATGATGAAACACCCAATCACATGCTTGATAATTATATTTGGCAATTCAGATTGCAACCGTTGAAGAACATTTCATACTGAAATTCTAACTGTGTTTTGATCTCGACTTTTGTGGAACGGTGACCACTGGAAACAAATGCTTTACACATGCCGTTTGGTGAAATGACCATCACCTTAAATGATGTTCCCATAGATGTAGGCATAATGGTGATGGGTTGATCAGTGAATACCCCCAGAGGATTACCGATGCGGAGGAGATACTTGTTAAGTTATTTGGCGTGTTCCCGCAAGACGCACATGATGAGTTGGATATGATCCAGGGACAGTAAGATTGGAATAGCTCTGTTCCAAGTTCTCCGATGTCACTAATCCACACTCACTCATACGTATTATTTACTGTGCTAGAGCATATATCTCTGTACTTGACAGGGTGCATTCTATTCATTAATAAGAGCAAAACGAAAGTATCCATCTCAGATCTCCCATTGTTTGAGGAACTTGGTAGGGTTTCATCGTATGCCTGAGGAATTATTGCACTAGCATGCATATGTAGGCAGTTAGGGTATGCATCAAACCTTAGTTAAGCAGATTGTTAGATTCATGCCACTTTTGGAGGTATGCTTAAACTATTAGTTACAAATTGAATCATTTTATATGAATATAATGCTAATAAATGTGATTTTATCAACAGACATGGATCTATGAGCACTCCTATCTCGCGGCTCCCTCGTAATATGTCCTATACTCCTAAAGTTATCTATGATTTATAGAGGGGGCTGGGTGGATGGCGGGGGCGGCGGCGAGATCGAGAGAGACAACGACTGGGGCGGCGAGGGCAGAGAGAGAGAGAGAGAGAGAGAGAGAGAGAGAGAGAGAGAGAGAGGGAGAGGAGAAGGGGATGAGAGAGATTGAGAGTTTGAGCCCCTAAACGAGTCGAGAGACTTTGATTCAGATTTGACAAGTGGGTTTTTCGCAAAATGTCACACCCTCACTTATTATTCTTGAGATTGCGCCACACCGGCAATGTAGGAGGTAGTCCCTCCTATGTCAACTGATTTTCATGCTCTCTCTCTCTCTCTCCTCTCTCTCTCTCTCTCTCTCTCTCTCTCTCTCTCTCTCTGTACACACACACACACTTTTGCTAACAAGCAAAATAATATAAAGAATGACAGAATCGTGCAAGAACAAGATCTCCGCAATAGCAAAAACTTCAGTTCACGGTAACAGGGATAAAGCCTCATCAAAACTCACGGAGTGTATTGTTTATTCGTTTGAATTATGACAAAAAAAGGATAAATAAACAAATCTCATAACATTTTGTGATAATAACAGGGGCAGAGATACAAAAGCACTGAAAATTAAAAAAAAAAATAAGAAAGGAAAATTTTAATTCACTTGTATGATTAAAATTGCAGCGAAAAAAATGACAAAAACTGCACTTCTCAAGATGTGAGAGGAATCGGGGAGGATTTCTATGAACTAACTGCTTCCTTTCTGTTTGAGAGTGATCTTGTCCCCTAAGCTGAGGGCGATTCCCTGGGTCTTGCTCCTTATCCGAATGTACCGCTCAGTTTACCGTCAGGCTGCTTTTCGATGCTCACGTTCACCAACGCATCCTCCCCGAAAACACTCTTTGCGTACAGATTCGCTGCAAGAAAACCGCATTCTCCGTCCAGTGCAGACCTGAAAAAAACCACAACCATGTGACAAGACCACCCATGGTTTAACTAGCTGTTGGTCTGTCCAGCATAATTTAGAATTCAAAATATTGCAGATCTTTCATCAATTTTGAGACAGTTTTACAATGAAAATAAGGATGTGAAATATAAGTAACATATAAAGTAAATGCAAGTTTATGATATTTCTTCTCATTTCCACAAGGAAACAACCCAGAGAAACCCATAGTACGAGCATACTGTTGTTTCAGCAGCAATTAACTCAAGTCATCACTCCTCTACACAACAGAATAAGCTGGGATGATTTTAAACAAGCAATGTTAGAAACATGAACAGTTCTGAATAATTTTTATGATTCATAAATTGTTAGTAGTCACTAGAAAGGAAAGATCATTGAATCATAATTTCACAGAAGAATGTTCCTAAAAGAATAGCTCAAGAATAATTCGAGATGTTCCCATTGAAATGATGAATTTTATAAGCCAAAGAGTGGAGAACTTACGGAGGGTGAGGCACTTCATGTTTGTTGACTTTATGATGTGGTTCAAGAATTCTTTCTCATCCTGAATTACAGTGTTCACTGCCACCTGAAAACAGACACCATCAATGTGTTAACATGCTACTAAAATGACACACACACACACACACACACACACACACACAATGTAGCAAGAAATATCTTGTAATAAAATCACAAAGCCAATATGAAGAGAACATAAGATCACAAGAGATTAGCTACAAACAAGATCCCACAGAAAGGAATGTACAACCACCCCCCCCCCCCCCCCCTCTCTCGGCTTCCTTGCACACTAAAAAACTTAATGCGCCTATTTAACTTAAGTAAACAAAACATTTACCTAGTTATCCAAGGAAACCAGAATTCACATCTCTTTTTTATTTGTTGTTCAAAGTTCAGTGAGCTGAATTATATATTATAGAACACCACTGAGGTAAAGATATCAGTCTTGGCCTAGGGATGGCAACAATACCAGATAAAAGATAAAATGACGTCAGACAATAATAATTAATAAGCAATAACCTTTTTCAATTGAGAAAGGGATCTCAATACAAATCTAGTAAATCTTGTTCCACCATACTTAAAAAACCATAATGAACTCCCGTCATCCAATGATAGATAATTCAGAGTGACATACATGTAGCTTATTATCTCACAATGGCAGATAAAATAAATTGAACATTTAGGAGGCGCAGGAGGTGCCCAAGTCAGAGAGTGAAATGGAAGCAAACAAAACTGCATGTGTCTGTATGTACAATGTTTATTGGCCAATTGTTTTTAATATCAATATCATCAATATCCACCATCACTATCAGACATATGGCCTATCAGCAATATCGGCTGATATTGTAGGCTTATTATTGTATCGGGCACCTCAAAACCTGATACAATATTGCTGATATATATCGGAATCGGGCGATATTTGAAACCACGTTATGAACGATGAACAGTTGAAGAGACCTTGGTAGAAATGACTGAATAAGACATATTAGAATAGAGAGGAAGGATTAGAAGAGGCAATGGAAACCCAAGTAAAATTGGACAGATCTGTAACGAAAAGATTGCAGGTTGTCCTCACCCACAGCGGATGTTGCCTATAATAAGAACTTTCTAACAAGTAGTAGTAAACCAAATAACCTAAAATTGGAACGAGTCTTAATGGACACGGCCATGGTATAGTTTTATGTAATGTGGTCTTTCTTAATTTTGAGTAAAGAACACACCATGTAATCTTATTGTTTCTTATATTTCACCCGGAATACGTTAAAATTATGCAAATAAGTCCTTTGTTTCTTCCCATCCAAACCCATGGCTAGCAAAAGTATGTGCATACCCTCAAAGCCATTAGCCCTCCAAATGATAACTGATTGCATGCTTTCTCCCAGTTGATAACCTAATTTATTCATCTCCGATAATATGAGAGGAAGAAAACTCTGCCCCGGCTTTGCAGAATGGCAGCCATGGACATTCTCTTGTTAAATCGTGGAAGAGGAAATCCATATAACCTCCCTTTTTAGCATTCTTTAGCCCTTTTTCTCCTTTATTTTCCTTCTTTTATTTTTTCCTTTTCCAAAGGAGAAATGATAAGTTGATAAAACATTTCATCCTTCCATGTACTCTGCAAGGCCTTGCGACATTCTTTTAGAAGATTTGATTAGTTTGGTGTTTAACCTAGGGGAAATTCACACATTACACAGTTGAAAGTATGCCCCAGAAGATGTGATGATAAAACATGTGGTAATAGCAGAAACAAAAGATACGAGAAATATGGGCTTGAGGTTTTGAACCATGGGAAAGGATAAAAGCTTTTAACAGTTGGGAATGAAAGAGAAGGAATAGGATGGCCAAATTCTAAAGTTAAGATTTAACTAGCATCCTAGCAGTACCCTGAGAATCTTTGACAGAACTTAACCACAGGTTACATTGTAGAGTAATTTAAAATAATTTGGGTGAAAATAATTGGGTGAAATTTAAAATAGTGAGGGTAAAGGATGTGTTCTAAATTAAGGTTCTAGGCGAAATATCACCCAAGGACAACTTATTATATTACATATCATTTCAAATAAGAAGACAAGCAACTTCCCCTTTCCTATATAATGGTATTGAAGTTATATATTACATGGAAGTGCTTCTTTTTTTACTTTGTCACTTTCCACATTTAAGGTCTGCAACATATAATATCCTAGGATAATTACACAAAGGCCCTTTTTTAGCCATTTCTTACACAACCCTACTTCCCAAAACCCCCTCTGTATGGGTGCAAGTAAATATGAGAAATCCAGTCTGTATAGATTTTGTATTTGTTATCTGTTCAAAATATGATACTGATATTATAGCAATACAATATCTGAAATATCTGAACACACAGGATATCTGACCTTGCATGGTTTTAAAGTATATCCAATAGTACATGATGCAACATTTTGATTAAAAACAGGTCATGCTAACGAGATCTATCTTTCTGTTTTAATATAAGTATAGACTAAAATAAAAGGTCTAAGCTATTTTTAAACCAATTTTCTAGCTCTATTGTTTAATATCCAACTAATATCTAGCTATTATTTGTATCCAAAAGCAAATTCAAATTCATTTTACCAAATATTGATATTGAGCATGGTTTTAAATATCCGCTGATTCCAATATATCAGCAAAATCGTATCGAGGTTTGAGGTACCGATAGAATATTAACTTTATCATATCGGCTCATATCGGAGCCGATATGGCTGATATTGCCAATATTCAATGATCAATATTGGTGAGAATGAAATAAAAACCACCGGCCGATACCGATGCCAAGATTTTGAACTATGACATTGAGTTTTTAGTATTCAAGCAATACTCGTATATGGACCCATATCCACTAAAGAAAACAAATACAAAGGAGTTTTATCTATATCCCTTCCAAATGAACCCCTACCTCCCCCAAGCATGACACCGTTTCTCTTACAAAATATCTTTAAAAAACCAAATCACCCTATTTGCCCCTCCATCTTTCCTACTCTCATTCTAAACTGCAGAACCAAAAACAGAAAACCCATGGCTTTACCCAGAATCCAAAGCCCAAAGTACATCTCCGGTCCTCTCTTCCTCACTTTCTCTAATTATTTTTCGTTCCTGGCATTCTTTCATTAAACAACCAAATACATGCCAACCCCATCAAACATTGATGACCTATCACTCTCTTCTCATATCCCAAACGCCTAAACATGGCCAAATTTCCCAAACTCTAAACAAAAACAATAAAACAGATGCCCTTATATTTTTCTATTTTAACCTTTTCCCATCTTTCTATTCATGTTTTACCCTCCTTTTCAAAACTCTTTACCAGTTTCCCCTCTGTCATCACTCAAAGTTTTTTAACTGATGTGTCAGTTCTGGACATTTTTGCTCATAAGATTGAGTAGTAAAACTGTGACATGTAAATAACAAATAGTAACATTAAAAAGAACAACAATATGAAGGAAATCCTAGTATCATAAAGCAGAATAAATATCTGGGAATTTAAAATGATATTATGAAATATTTAGCAATGTTATGAATCAAGTACCAATCATCTATATCAGCACCTAAGGATAAAAATATCCCTAATTGACTTTTTCCAATCTGAAAAAGTTTCCATCCTTGGTGGAATGGCAGCAGGTTAAAAGTTATGAAAAATAGGAATAAAACATGAATTAAAATTGATGAAGGGGTAAAAGATTAAAACTAAAGAACAAAAGGGGGCATGAACACATTTTCCCCAACTAAAAGGGAAGAAGAAATAGGATTATGGTTTATGGTTTGGATTGGAAAGGAAAGAGAGATGGGCTTAGGTAAAAGAGAAGCTAGGCTTTCCGGATTGGAAAAGCTAAGAGAAGAGATTAGGTGGATGAAGGAAAATTGAGTTATGGTATGGTATTAAATTCAAAAGGGATAGAAAAGATATGGTTAGGTTTCATGTTTGGGACTTTGGATTGAAATCAGAAGCAAGGAGACGGGCTTATCTAAACTTGATTTGGTCCGTGCGTGTGGAGAGAAGGGTTTTCTCAATATTTTGAAAGAGAAGAAGAAAGGGAGGATGTATAGTAGAAATTTAACAATTTAGGATATTTAGGAAGAAAATGAACTTCACAACCCATTATATAATTACGCTGGGAGGTGGGTAGAAAAGAAGATGAGATACTTTAAAAGAAGAAAATTTGGTACTTTAAATATCTATCAATAAAAAGATGCGAAAATAAGTTTTGCAATGGAAGGAAAAGGTACCTTGTTTTCCCACTCAAATTCTGCCCACATATTTCTAAATGCCACATCAGCACAAGTGGCAGGAGAAATGTAGTCCATGATGTCAATGTGAATGTCATTGAGCACAACAACGGTTCTCTCGAGAACATTTGAGGTCTCATAAACAATATTACCAAATATGACTCCAGTTTCTGTTGAAGAGACCTTAATGTTGGCTTTGATCTGCTTGCTTGACTCTGGTGCTAGAGTATAGTTCTGTGGGCGCTCCACGAGTTTAAGGTCTCCCATGGTTGCCAGCTCTAAGCACAGATTCTGAAGTGTCTCCTTAGTTCGGTTAATGACTGTAACATCGAGCATAATGTCATAGTGATGAACGGTCACATAAGCCTCGGCATAAATAGGATCACTAAATCCAGTGAGTTGGAGAATGCGGTTTAATTTGTTAGCATCATCTCCATCCTTGGTGAATTCTCCTGTTGCCCGTGTCAAGTCATCGTGAACCTCATCCTCAAGCTCAAGCTGACTCATTCCCTACAAAGACAAAAAATAAATCACAAGTAGCATTGATGAAAGCATTCTCAACAGTTACAAGTGCTTCAATTATATTCTTAAAATAAAAAGGCTGTGTACCCAAGTCGCAGTTACTTTTTGTTTGGAAACAGAGATCTAAAATATAACAAATTTCTGGAGTCATTCTAAGATGAAAAGAGCCTAAGAGCCAAATGAAAGAGGCCTTCTAAATTCTCGACATTAACCTAAATGCAATTATAGCTCATGCTACAATGATGCTAAATCACTCACCATGCAGGAAAAAAACATCTATGTATTCATATGAAAATAACTAGTTTTTATGGTCTTCCTTTTACCCAAAAGCTACAAGTTTCTCAGATGAAAAGATTTTTCTTTTTCCAAAAATCACAATAAAAGGTATTCACTAAAATATGTATAACATGATAGATATTTCATTAAATTTGTGAAATACAAGTGTGTACAATATCAAGTTACCTCATGAGATAAATTCTTCTTGATGCAAGCAACTCTGCCTCTAACATGATCTATCTCTTCTATTAAATTAACAACAATCATATTCTTTACCCTTTTTACTTCCTCCATCCGTGTCACTTGGGCCTGCCCTTCCCCTTGCTATGCCACCAACTATGATCTTATCACTCCTAAGTCCTCACCAATGTACTAGCAAAGACAAAGTAATTACTAGGAGTCTAGGACTCATAACGATGTCATAAAGAAGTACTGTGATATAAAGTCCATATTAAAAAATTAAAAGAGAGATCTATGAATCACGGGAACCTGAGAGATGAACAAACACATTGTTCTTGATGTGAATGACCCACTATGCTAATGGTAGTTTACCATAATTTGGAGTTCTTTTTCAGCGCATGTGATTTATTTATGTATAATTGAAATAATACTTCTTTTCCTTTACAAGGAATAATTAGTGGAACACCTAAGAAAGCAATCATCCATTTCATCATTTCCTGTGCCGTAGTTGACATGGTTTAGAATTTATATTGTATGCTTCTGGTTCAGATCATAAAATCATGTGATTTTATCATACTGAATACTACAACATAGTCAATCCTACCTACGAGTTAAAGTATTAAGCATACAATTTGCTGGGAGTTTCACCAAAGTTATGTTGCCCAAATTAGTTTGGGTGCAGGATTATACTTAAAAATCTCAGTTTCCATGACCATGATAAAGAAAATAATAGCCAAACTTCAAACCGTAGGTTTAGCCTATTTATTTCCATTTGCACCTATTTTTGAGAAGTTTGTTTATACTACAAGAAAAATATAAACATATAGAAGCAGTATACATGCATTGAACAAGATAATGATAAAATATGAAGCCAGACCTTTGCTGGAAAATGACCTAGTACTGAGTATTAGTACATAAAAAATAAAGATGCACAGTAGAGTAATTGTAATCTGATGGATTTACAAAAGAATTGCATTTCTCTTACCCTCCTGCTCTTTAGATGGTAGAAGTCAATGAGATCATCTGGCTGTGCATGACAAAACTGAGCCTGTGCTTTAATCTCCTGAGTCTCCCTGAACTGCTTATCTGCAAGCATCTTAGCAAAACTTTGACGACACGATTGCAACCAAATCTTCCTGACTTCATCACCGGTGTTGCAAAGCAGCCTAAGACATAGAACGATTCTATCATAGGAATCATTATCAATTGGGTGAGGTAGATAAGCAGACTGTCCCAATTGCAGCATTGACACCATGATCAACAAAGCACCAGCAATCTGTTTGTGCACTTCAGCCTTTGATGGCTGGACCTCTTCCAGCCTCAAAACTAACTTGGTCAAAGTACATGCCACAACGGCCCCTAAAAAGAAGTCTCCACTCAGGATCAAAGCCCTCAAATTCCCCGGTGAAGCCAAGGATCCCAGAACAATAGCAGGAGCTGAAATCGCAGTTTCTGATGCAGCACTTTGAGTGGCATAAGTCCCGTCTGCAAGAACAACAGGTCTTCGAGAAGAAACAGTGATAGATGAGTTCACTTGTTGGGTCACCTTTGAAGCATCATTTCCCTCACCTTCCTCAGCTATGTTATAGAAGGGAAGATCCCCAAGGCATTGCTTAATTGTTGAGATCGCACTCTCCACTTCAGACAAAGAGAGGCAATATTCCCCTATAATCCAAAGAGCACATGTACATACCCTTGCTGCCCGGATCTGATAGAAGGTATCCAACAGCCTAGTAATGATCGAAACCCTAAGTTTCGGGTTGGTCTCAATGATCTCCCGGATGAAAAGAACCACATCAACTGCGGAAGCCACATTGCTATCGCCTAAGAAATCCATCAAGAGATGAACCACAGTGCTGGCAACCTCAGGGAACTTCATTGCACAAGAATGAATGGCTTGCACAAGCATTTGGCGATAGTCACCATTCTTCTCCAACTCCCCACTCTGAGTCTTAACAACCTCCTTCTTAAGAGTGAGAACCACCTCATCAATATTCTTCGGAGTGATCAGTTCGAGTGCAATATCCAAAGTTTTGCGACGAATGTCGAGATTGGGACTCGACAGAGCACGGAGCACGTCCATGATCATCTCCATCATGACCTCCCTATGCGAGGCCTTAAGCTCGCTAAGCCTATCAAGCACAATCAACTTCACATTGTTATCACTCTGCGATTGCAGCAACTGGCAATAAGTGCTCGCCGCGGATCTAATCGCAGACGGAGCCGAGGATAGGGAAACCAGAGTCCCGGCACACTCATACACCACGGCAGCCGAGGGGCAGCGAGCAGAGACACAATGATCTTAATGTACTTCCCCTTCTCACCACGGTTAGATCTGCAAACTTTCCGGATCAAATCAAGAACCACCATCTGCATAAGCTCGTTCCACTCTGGAACCTGATCCACATGAGCAAGCAGATAATTGACCGCCCGGTCCTGGGCGCAGTTGAACAGCATCAAGAAAGCGTTCCTCTTGGCTGACGGGTCCTGCTCCGAACTCAGAGCCTTTTCAATCATCTCCGGGGCGTCGGTGAGCAACTGCTCCCCCTGCGGCAGCCTGTAGATGGACATCACGGCGAGAATCGCGTTCCGGCGGATGAAGGGGTGGCGGTGCTCGAGGTTGGAAAGCACGGACGGGATCAGAGGCTCGATGATCTCGGGCTCGGACAGGCGGCAGAGGAAGCGGAGGGTGACCCCCCTGATGTACTCGTTGGGGTGCTGGAGGTTGTTGCGGAGATTCTGGCAGATGAGGATCATCTCGGGGAGGACGCGGCCGCGGGCGTCGGTCTTGTCGATGATCTCGAGGTATAAAAGGAGGAGCTTTTGGACGGTGTGGTCCTCGGAGGGGAGGACGTAGCGGACGATGGTGATGAAGAGCTGGGGGAGAGACTCACCGTTGAGAAGCAGCATGATTGCCTTCTTCATGGCGTCGACCTTGAGCTCGACGTCGCTGCCCTCGAGCGCCTCCTTGATCTCGTTGGCGAGGGCCGGGTGCCCTTGTCGAAGTGGACGAGGAGAGTGCAGGACTTCTCCATAGGGGCTAGATCTGGCCTAGAAACCCTAAAAACTGGGGGAAATTTGGGGTTTTTGGGGGTGGGGGGGTCCGATTGGATCTAGGGATGAAATGGGGGGATTTGGGGGAGACTTTGATCAAATTTGATGAGATTTGATGAGAATTGTGTACCTTTTGAGAGTTCATGGAGCGGATCTGAGACTCAGAGAGATCGGATCGGAGACGAGCAGGGACAGAGAGTGGAGTTTTGTTCGTTGGGTTTGCGAGAGAGAGAGAGAGAGAGAGCGATGAAGTGAGAAAAGAGAGTGGGTCTAGTGCCCGTGCATCGCGCGGCGCGGAAACGCCTTGTACCTGGGCTGGCCCCATTTCAGCAGATCCAGGAGGGCCCAGAGAATAGCACAATTGTTTCGTAAACCCAGGAACGGTCTGGGACTTAAATGGGCCTTCAAATTTGCAGACATAGCCCACCCAATGGGCTTAATTTCATGAAATTATGACAAACTCTCATTTGTTACTATATACGCATTCATATTTCAAATACATAAATAGTATTGATAAAACGAATACAAAGTAGTGAAAATCCGGCTGCACTCCTAATATTCTTCATTGTTTCTAACAAAATACATGTAAAATTTACATCAAACACCCGCTTCAGTTCCTCGACGGAGTTCTCCGAGGG
Organism: Agave tequilana; assembly: GCA_038442645.1. Lineage (NCBI taxonomy): Eukaryota > Viridiplantae > Streptophyta > Magnoliopsida > Asparagales > Asparagaceae > Agave > Agave tequilana. Next base: position 20,146 of record JAVJIF010007700.1, read on the forward strand.
GAGGAGAAGAGCCGCCGTGGGGAGAAGAGCCCGCCGTTCCTCAGTGTCGTGAATGGTCCTGGATAGAGAGCAGGAGCCGTCCGCCCTCGTCCATGATCCCCCGACTGCTGCCGGTGACCGCCGTTCCGCGTTTCACGAGCTTCCTGAGCCAGGACTTCTTCTTCGTCGGGCTCGCCGCGGCTGCCTCCGATCGTTCCATTCCCCCGCTGCTGGGTAGTCCCTGACGGCGTCGACGCCCTGCTCCACTGGCGCTCAGGTAGCGACGGGGATTGCCCACGGCGGGAACGCTTGCGAACTTGCGCAGTCAGGCAGCCCATAGAACTCGGCAGGTGAGTGATGTTGTTGTGGCTTATGTCGAGCTCTGTGAGGGAGACGAGGAGGCCGACTGCGTAGGGGATGGACTCGAGGTGGTGGAAGTTCTGGCTGACGTCGAGGACCTCGAGGCGGAGGAGGTTCTCGAGGCCCTCCGGGAGGGAGCGCAGGCAGTTGAGGCGGGCGTCGAGGACGCAGAGGGAGGTCATGTGGGAGGTCGAGTAGGGGAGGTGGGAGAGCTTGTTCGAGTTGACGGAGAGCTTCTGCAGGCCGATGAGCTCGAAGCCCATCGTGTCCGGGAGCTTGGTGAGCTTGTTGCAGTTCACATTCAGCTCCTCCAAGGCCCTGCTCCGAAACAACAACAACAACTAGCATCATTGCAGTAGATTTCTTGTGTTCTCAGCATTACATTTAGTGTATGAATTTAGTACAGATCAACAATTCAACATCCATTTCATATCACTATTGCCAATGAATAACCATTAATCTCAAAATTTTCAGCTACAACTCAAAACTTCTCTCTTTTAAGTTTCTGACACTTCAACAGGAACAAAACATTTAACTGTGGAAATGCATAAACTGTTCAATCAATTTCAGAATCAGTTCACATACTGAACATGAAAAAAATTGAGACATCATACCTGCAATCTTCGATGGTCTTGGGGAGGGACTCGATGAGATTTGCCGACACATTGAGGACCTTCAGCTTGGTGAGACACCCGATCGAGCTGGGGAGAACCCTGAGCTGGTTCGAGTGCACGTCGAGCACCTCTACGTTCAGCAGCCTTGCCGTCAGCGATTCTGGAATCACCTGTTCGATTCACCCATCAAATTGCCATGTAAATTTGCGAAGTCGAATCCAGCAAAATGAAAAAGAAAAAGAGAAGGAGACTGTGTGCAAAATTTCTGAGAGACTAATATTCATACAGAATTCTTATTGTCATGTTGTTCGTTGTTCGAGTGCTTGCCTTGATCTTGTGAGTGTGTATCACAATCCAATGAATTTATCAAGACAATAAGAGAGAAATTTATCCAGCTGAAACTTGAAAGGGTAATGAATCATGGTGATGATCATTGGATTGGAGACAATCAGAATCTTTCTTAGGATAATCAAAATTATAATCTATCGAGTCCATATTCAAAACTATCATAAGAAAATTTAGATAAATTCCCCAATTTTCCTAGTTGTAGAAATGAGAAGATAGTATCATTTTGCTCTGTTTTTTTTTCCCCTTGTTCAGAAAAATAAAACTAAAACCAAATGCTTCTTTTTTTCTACTTTCATATTCCAGTTGGTTGAATTTGGAAACAAATTTAATCATATCATCATAACTCCCAGAAAAGAAAAAAAGAACAAACAATTAAATTACACCATAATTAGTTGTTGATTGAAAATTTGGAAGAATTTTAAAGAAAAAAAATACCTCATTTTTCCTAGTTTGCTTCATGTAGAAATGAAATCTGAAGATAATATTCAGAAAAATAAAATAAAACCCAAATGCTTCCTTTTTCTTTTAATTTCACATTCCAGTTGGTTTGCTTCGGAAAGAAAATTTAATAATATCATCATAACTGCAAAAAGAAAAACAAAACAAACAAAACAAACAATCAAAATGGAGAAAACCACATGTTTGTTTTGTTGATTGGAAAAATTGAAAAAAAAAAAATACCGAAAATTTCCTGGTTTCTACTTCTTTTTTGTTCAAGGAAACCAACTTTCCTAATTTCTATTTTTTGAGCTGCATGAAGAAATGAAATCTGAAGATAATATTCTTTTGCTCTACATGTAGAAATTTGGAAGCAAAATTTAAGCATATCATCATAACTCAAAAAAAAATTAAAAAAAAGGAGCGAAGAAAAAATCAAAATGGAGAAACACCCATGTTTATTTACAGATTAAAATTTTGAAAAAAAAAAAAATTACCTCCAGATTGTTGTTGGAGAGATCGAGCTTGGTGATGGCAGCGAGATTGAGAGAAGGACAGGGGAGAGAATCAAGAGACAACCCACTCAGATCAACTCTCTCTGCTTCCTCAACAACCTCATCATCATCTCTCTTCTTCCCTTCATCCATCCTCTTAATTATTTTCAATCTTCAAAAACAAAATCAAAATAAGAAGAAAAAAAAAAAACTAAATCAAAATCACATAGGAAGAAAAAAGAAAAAATGAGGGTCCTCTCTTCTCTCTCACTCTCTACACAAACAAAAGATCAAATTTGAGTCCAGAAAAAGAATGAAACATTATTGGAAATGTTCAATTGAATTTATTCCAAACAAGAAAATGCGCATGGAAATCATAAATTATTGAAGGAGAAAATATATTTCGAGATAAAAGGGAAGTAAATTGAAATGCTTTTGAAAGAAAACTGCAGAGGATGTTTGTTCATCGTTCAATCTGCAGAGGTTCTTTGCATGCTTCTCGATTGCTAGGTAGAGGAAAGCAAGTTCAGTTTGACAAATTTGTCTATTTTAAAATCATATACTAAACTCAGTGATGTGACAAATTATTATTATTGTTGCTGTTATTACTTATTATTATTATTATTTTGATATTAGTGTAGCTGTCTCACTTATGTAAACAACAAAAACTTAATAAGAAAGTTGAATGAGTAAAATGGACTTTTTTATATTACTCAAATTTGGATGTTTATGGCATTGGTTTTTCTTTTTTTTGGAGATAATTTTATGGCAGTGTTGAATGTGTGTAAGTGTGATTTATGATTCAGTTAAAAAGAGAAATATATTAATATTACAGTCTTCCGCTTCCTTGAGTCCAAACAACCTATATGAACGCGAAACATCATCTCAAAAGAATAGCCTTTTAATTGGAGTTGCTCAAATTTTTATATATCCAAGATCATCCGTGTTTAGCCGATGTGGGACTAATTGTTTGACATTCAACTCAACAAGCATCTCTTCACTTTATAGTTGGAACACCCATTCTTCTAATTATTTTGTTTAAGTATCATGATTCTTCTTCCTTTGTTAGTATTACTGCCTCGCTAGTTATCTAATTTGCACAAATTCTCTTTTTTCTTTTTGTTTCTTTCTGAACATAGTAGGATGGAATACAAGCTATTTCATTTCAAAATATGAAAATAAATAATTGAACAGATTCTCAAACTCCATTCCCATTTCAATTGGAAAAATAGATCTATAACTGAGTAATAACTTGGTAAAGTTCTGAATTAGAATAATATTCTCTTACTATGTCAATGTTTACTACTTTTTGAAGGGGAAAATATTTGCGAGAGATCTAATTTAATATTTTGTTATACAGTCTGTATGATTAAGAAATGGTTGCCCATTTTTTTAAAAAAAACATCTGAAAGGTAAAATTCATCTAGAAGTAATTACTAATTCAAAGTTGAATCGTATCTAAATTAATAATAAATAATAAACATTAGAATTAGGGAATAACTAGTATACCGCTCTATCGGCGGTGAAAACCGACCAATAGAGCGGCGGAGACAGGGGGGTTGAAGGGGAGTGGGAGGAGGAGGGTGGAAGGGGAGGGTCTCTATCGGCTGAAGACGGACGGATGAACAGACGGACAAAATTCGTGAAAAGTCGCGGGAGAAAACTTCCCTTCGATCTATTTTGACCGAAGATGAAATAAACTAGCGTAGACAACATGTGATAAATCAAATCAAAGTATCAACACACACACACACATATTGAGAGAGAGAGAGAGAGAGAGAGAGAGAGAGAGAGAGAGTTGTGTCATTCTAAAAGAATTTGAGTCCGGATTCTTCACTCTCAAATTCAACCCTCCAACATTCGAATATAAGATCCACTCCGTTGAAGTTAATCTATATTATTTCAAGTATCTATAAACTAAAAATTAAGTATTTGAATACTTTTTACCTATCCTCTAAGTTGGGAAAAACGAATATTAGTGTAGCTGTCAAAATCCATGCAAATGCAAATTTTTGTCAATGGAGTGCACAATGAAACTTGACAATTATCCATGAGACTTGACATTAATCTTTAAAAATATACCTACATCTGTAGCCACTTGTGCAGTCCCCATGATCCGATTCACATCATCAATAGATGATGATAAAACTTATGCATGCACCCACAATAAGCACTGCTTGTTGAAGAGTCAAGTTATTGTTATGATTATGATTACTATTATTGTTTAATTGTTCAAATTGCTGTTTAGCAAATCAAGAGATTGGATGGTGAAGATGAAGGTGGCTTCATTGGCTAATAAGTTGACTATGAGAACATGACATCCCCCAATGTTTATTCTTTGCTTTCCGTATAAGAAAAGTATCATAATGATGAGACAGACTTGTGTTATTCTAAAAGTATTCGAGGTCAAATTTTTCTCACTCAAATACAACCCTATGATATCCGAAAGCAAGATTCATTTTGTTGAAATTGATCTACATTATTTCAAGCAAAAATATCATATATTTTGAATACTTTCTGCTCATCCATTAAGTAGACACAAATTGACGGTCAATTTTGAAAATGATAATCTTTATTGTATTAATAACTTTATCATGAAGCTCGTTATGATACATTTTAGAGTATCATTCCAGTTATTTTATAGATAAAAGTCCATCATTCACAATAGATGAATGATTAAAAAAAAAAAGTATAAACATAAATATGAATTTTGACAAATTTCATAAAATAATATTGAAGTGCTACTGTTGAAAATAGCATGAATCCACATGAGAACTGAATAGAATTCAAAGCCCAGAAGAAGAAGAAAGAAGAGGTTTCAATCCGAACTTGTGATGTTTTTTTTTAATATACATAGGTCATAATCAGACTCAATATAAAGCATCAGATTACAGGCATACAGCCATTCTCTGAATTTTTGCTGTTAGATTCAACCTTCATTGAATTTATCTTCAAGTCCCACTTAACATTCATAATTGGAAAAGCTAGGTCGTCAGAAACATGCTTGCATTTATATATGCTAATGGATACAGTTTACATTTTCCACAAGTTGCCAGCATTTTGTTCAATATAAAGCATCTGATCCAAGTCAGAATCTAAACTGTGCTTGCAGAGTCAGATGATCCAAGTCTGCAGTCATACAATTTTTCCTTTGAAAGCAAGTTAGCAAAACTCAACTAAGTGCAATGGTACAATTATTGTGAAATCAATCATCAAGGAACATTTTGATATGTTACATAGGACTCCAAGCTCAATACAAGGAAGAAAACCTCTCAGAACTACTCTCATCTTGTGTGCATTAGTGCAAAAACAGATACAGTGAACTACTCTATATATATAACATTCCAAAAATATAGGTGTCCAAAAGCCAAAAGAAGAGAAAATGTGACTGTAAACTTTTCACCATAATTACAAAGCATCTACATGCATCTCAATTTCTACTATGAGCAGTTTGTTTTCTACCTTCACTGAGTAGAGTAGTAGTATTAAACAGCTGAGTCTCCTCGCCTCTCTGTCTCTTCATCACCTACAACACAGAAAATAAGTTTATCTCAGATGTCGTGAAAGATGACTACGCTAGAAGATGAAAAGTAATAATATAGAGAGCCGAATGAAATAGAACCTTTCTGTTTTTTCCCGCAGCACCTCATGCAGTACTCCTCGATGGGCATCTTAGGCACAGGGATAAGTTTCCCAACAAGAGCCAAAGGCCAGCTGCGAGGAGAGAGAAGAAATATAGCAATAAGATAATATGCTGAGGATTAGAATCAAGATCAGTGTTCTAAAAATCGGTTTCATTATTCGTGCGGTCCAACACTAAATAATGATTAATCGGATTAATCGAGAATTAATCAGGGATTAATAATTTTGAATATTTTAATATATTTAATTATATTTATACACAACTACATATGAATATATACAATTAATTGTTGAAAATACCTAAATATTATACAAGACAATATCTAAATGTGAAGTTATAAACCATGATATGTTGAACAACAAGACAATATAAATAATAAAAAAAAAAGAAGAAGTAAGAAAACTTATCTCGTCGCATTAGTAATTCAACATTTCAAATTTTGCAACATAAATATAAATCAAAGAACTTACCTGTAAAATAAGATAAAGAAAAAATTAGTCAATTTATCAATCAAAATAATGAGCTTTAAAAAAATGATGGAGAAAAATTGCTAAATAAGTTAATTTAAAAATATCAAAATAATAAAATATAAGTATCACTTTATGCAAAATATACAATAATAAAATATCAATAATTCAAAATTCATTTACTATTTAATAAATAATAGTTCATCTACTATTTAACAACAGATCATTATTAAATCATCAACATCACAACATAAACTACTTAACGATCCAACACACACAAAGTGTTAAGTTTTTCAAATAAAAAATATATGAGATGCCTTAATGATTAATCGGGCATTAATCAGGGATTAATCGGGGATTAATTGTTTTGGATCCGATTAATCGCCCGAGCGCATAATCAGAGTGATTAATGAATATTAAGCGGGCTGCCACCGAATAGGATTAATCGGCCGATTAATTGGCCGATTATCCGATTTTTAGAACAGTGATTAAGATAACATGAATATCAGTATAAGTGCAAACAATTGATAAGCTAATTTTAGCATGAATACCAGATAACATCATACTACATGAATAATATGATTATTTAATAAATAATTGCAATTATTTTGCATTCACGAAACATGTGATTTTTTATTTTCCTGCAAGTAGTTTTTGACTGTTAAAGAAAATCCATAATAAAAAGAATTAAATAAAATAGAGTTGGCAGGCGGCAACCAATTTAACTACTTCGCGAAGACATCGTCAAAACATACCTAATGAAAGCAATAACAAGTGAGACCAACCACATCTGCCAATCTAGCCTTACTGTTGTGAAGAACTTCCCAAGAAACTCGATAATCAAAATCTACATCAAAGGGATCCGATCGACAGTGAGAAGTCAAATCAAATAAAAGATAATAACGCTGAGCGTAATTTACAATCTTAAATCTGTACTAACCTGAAAGACAACAGTTATTCCTATTATCCCCATAAAGAGATGGTTCTTGGTTACTCCACGTAGTACGTTCATTTCATCTGGTTTCCTAGCATTGAACTCATTGAATACCTGAAAAAAAAGATATAGAAACTAAATACCGAAAGGGAAAGATAATCTTGTGGAATAAAATAAAGCAGTACAGAAAAATCATCTCAAGAGCAAATTCCCAACTATTTTTAATGCGTTTGGTTTAGGCCATCTAATATACACAGTAGAGAATGTTTGAACATGATAATGTTCCACCAAAGAATAGCTGAAAATTGTTAATAATGGGAAGATTAACTAGTATCTGAAATTTATTTTTCCAAATCCAGTTCAAGAGAGAAGAAGTTACTGAAGCTTACTTGACAAAAGACGAAAGTATTGAAAATGACACTGTTCTTCACTTTCTCTGCCTGTTGTCGGGTATCATTCTTTAAATGCAGAATGCTTCTACCAGCGAAATTAAAGATAAGGAGAACCGTCACTTGGTAAATAGCCTGCATGAACATAAACCAACCAATATTTGCAGAAGGTAAATATAGGCAACTTGCCGTAAATGGTTAAAAATTTACTGGATACACACACGCACACATGCACCAGAAAGTATTACCTGTATGAACAAATTTCTCCACATGATATTGGTGATAAGAGGTTCCCTGATAAATACTCAAAGACATCAGTATAGGGACCCAAAGAGTAAATTTACAAGAAGGAATTAATAATCCCATTCTTTTTTTTAAAAGCCAAGGAAACTAATTATATATTCAACAATCCACTACAAAGGATTTTGGTGATTCCATCTTAAAAGGTCATAACATCAGAGAACACAACACATGCACGGGCGCACACACACACATGATACATCTATACGCGCAGGCGCGGGTGCACACACATGCCCCCCAGCCCGCACACACATGATACATGCATGATGCATACATACAAATAAGTGCACATGCATGTATGTATGCCTGCCTACAAACCCACATGCATGAATGTGCATCAGACATACAAAGACGCATGTGCATGCATGCGCGCACCCCCACACACATATAAACAATATAAATAATGCATAGACGTATACGTATATATGCTAGCCAATTAGGACCGCAAATGAAAACATGCATCAATAAAAAAAAGAGTAGTTTACGCTAGCAAAACCTATTAATGGCATTAAAAAGATCAACTACGAGTAAAACATTTCAAATTAATGATTCTCCCCTTACTCCAAAAAACATATTGACAACCAAACACGTAGCCATAAAATCTCCAGATTGAATAATCTAGAAAGCAAGAAAACATTGTCATTATTGCAAAATAAAATTAAAATTTTAAATGCAGCTGTAGACAATCAAGAAGAAGCATCTTCCCAATATTTCTTTATACAGAACAATCATGTGCAAAGAAAGTCAAACTGGGGGAAAATATCAGCAGCAGGAAATCACAAAACAAAATGCAGAGAACACATAATTATCAATGATTCAACTCAAAACAAGCAAATCAGCTCCAGGAAATGCACTCCACAGAAGCATTCTCGTAAAAATTGAATTAACTTAATTCTAACCTTCGACCAACAGGGGGTCTCATCATAAGGTGATCTGTTGGTGGTTCAGTTGCCAATGCAAGTGCTCCAAGAGTGTCCATGATAAGGTTAATCCAAAGAAGCTGGTTAGACGAGAAAAGAGAGGCAGAACGTATCAGTTACAAATAAGAATCCCAATATGCTAGAAGATACTGGAATTTTCCCGCAAACTAGCGCAAATAATTTATTCAAAAAAATAAAACCAAAGAAAATAGTGTAAGTAGCGGCACAAGCACAAATATCATCTGCATAGCAGCTGAAAATATCTTCAGGTACTCTTTAACAGCAAGTATCAGGTGGGCAGCAGCTCCCACATTGATTTGAAACGGAAAAGTACTAGCTTTGGCCAAACACACCTAACCAGTAATGACATGCTAATGTTCGTTTGTTAATCTACCACGCCACCTTTTGCATTGGGATGAAATTTTATTCGTTAAGGGAAAATAAATTGTGGTATAATATCAAACCTGGACAGTGGTCAAAGGAACTTCACCAGAACTGACAGCAGCAACAACATTAATGGCAATTGCCGCAACATTGACAGTCAGTTGGAACTGGATAAATTTCTGGATATTTGCATATACTGACCGACCCCAGCGAACAACCTACAATAAAATCTATAAACCATCAATTTCTTTCACATCTACCTGTATCAGATCAAATTATACCAAAGATGCAAGGCATGTAGCCGAACCTTCACAACTGATGCAAAATTGTCATCAAGAATAATTATGTCTGAACTTTCTTTAGCAACTTCTGTTCCCTGAATTCCCATTGAAAGACCGATATCTGCCTAAAAAAGCAAATAAATGGATAAGTAATCATATATAAAACAATAGTTCTAATACCTGAGAAACACAGTTGGTAACGGGCTACAAACACGGTTATATAGAGCAAACCTCATGCAAAGCAGGAGCATCATTAGTGCCATCTCCAGTAACAGCAACCACGTGACCTTTTCTCCTCAATGATTGGACAAGCAGCAGCTTGTCATTGGGAGAAGACCTTCCCATCACCTATATAGTTCAAAGCGAGTCAACTGCTTTTATCGTGGTGCATATGCAAAACACTAACAATTTTTTGTTCTTCTGTTAAAATTCGGCGTACAGCCTGGAACTTAGTTGTAAGAAGAATAAGTAGGAGAGCCTGCAGTGGCAATACCAAAGGGGGTAGTGAAATGGGGGAGCTAAAATGCATGTGCAGAAATATGCTCAATACCCATAAAACCATTGGTAATTAGATGTAATTCCTTATACAAAGCCATAACCATCAAATTATGTTCCAACTAGCTGGAACTAGAATTAGGAATTCTTCTTTGCCAATTATTCTTAAAATGAATCACTGTGCAGCAAACAAATGACATTGAATGTAGAAGGATGTGAGGTTTGAATTCATTTAAGAATCGCCTGTATTGTTATTGTGTCATCCCTGATTCAGAACTTACAAACACATGATATCTGTATAGGGGGGGGGGGGGGGGGGGCATATAAGCTTCCCAAGAAGTTCCGAGAAAAGAACTTTTGGCCTATGTCTTCACTATTTGATCATATTTATGGTTCAGCCCAAGCTGGCTTAGTGGCTTTTATTATCACTTGGTTGAAAGTAGCAAATTTTATCATCTCACATCTTCATCTAGACTCTTTTCTACTCTAGGGGACTTGATGAGTCACATTGCCGTTTCATAAGCTTAAACTACATGACTGAAATGGCAAAGCCCCGTCTCACTCATCATTGCCTTGCTCTGGACCGTGGTGCCAACTCATAGACATACAATGTTGTCCTAACAGTCCACCATCAAAAGCAGGGCATTTCATTTTCAAAGCATCCTCAACTTTGAGTCATGATGCATAGCAGGTGGAAAAAAGCTTAAGGATGATGATAATGTCTCAAGAGATTTGTGTCTATTTTGTTTCTTTTAAAAACAAAAATATTTCTCTCTCAAAAATGAAAAGAAAACAATCATGCGCAAAACAATGGCAAATGTAATAGTATTGACCATAACCCTATCCCTATCATTAACCCTAACCCAAACTCAAAGATAGGTCATATTGTCTTTGTGCTAGAATGGAAGCAAGAGTGAGTATGACCTTTCCATTCCAAGCTTTTCCCAAATTAGAAATTATCATCTGTTGGGATTTGGATCGAACAAATAGTCCCACATCGGCTAGACATAGGGATGGTCTTGGGTATATAAGGATTTGGGCAACTCCACCTAAAAGGCTAGTCTTTTGGGATTGTGCCCCAAGTCCTTCAAGTGGTATCAGAGTCATTCCCCGAACTTAGTCGTGTGTGTGGGTGATGTTCGACGATGTAGATCCCCCAATGGCGCAAAGACGCAATGGGCCTGCCTAACCCACTGGCGCAAAAAGGCACAATAGGCCCCTGTGAAGTTAATGTTGGGCTCTCGAGAAATTTGACAGTGGTGCTCCTTTACAATGGGCGTGCCGGCTACCACGCGGTGTAGAGGAGTGACTGACTGCAGTGCTTCACATAACGCGTGCTGTAGCCTCACGCAGTAAAGAGTTGGATCTCGATGGAACATTTGATCTTCCAGTGTAAAGATAGTTAAGCTTGCATGGAGACTCTTTGTTCGAGGGGGAATTGTTGGGATTTGGATAATAGTCCCACATCGGCTAGACGTGGGGATAGTCTTGGGTATATAAGGATTTGGGCAACTCTACCTAAAAGGCTAGTCTTTTGGGATGGTGCCCCAAGTCCTTCATCATCACCATCAGCTAAGCCTTATTTCTGTAAAGAGTCTTGATTCAAGACAAGGTCGACAATGGCGTATGACTATAAGAAAGATCCATAAAGAATTAACCAAGTTTATATAAACAGCTCTCAACCTAGTGTACCCCCCCACGAGTCATTGCCAAATGCCAAATACAAAATTCTGGCCCAGGCAATTAGGAGCAAGAAAAGGCCATGCAATAAAGCGCATCATCAGGGAGTTTGTTTGTTTCCTGCAGTTTAGGTCATGCAACAAGCAAGCAAGCCTCCAAATTCCCTTAGAGCAGGAAAGAATTGCAGATGCACTGACAAAGAAATATGATTCTGTAGTCATTTCAGAGGTACAAAACAAACCAAGGAGGCAAAAAAAAAACATGTATCAAATCAAGGTCAGCAAAATCCTAATAAGAGACAGGATGAATGTTACCATAATGATGCCTTGTATAAAAAAGCAACAGAACTGCAGCACTAGCTGCTACTGGCTACGCTAATAGGACAACCTGATCTGCCCAAATCCAACATAAGGGCATAGAGGCCGTAAATGTAATGTCATATCACATTTAAACTTCAACCTCTGTACCAAGGTAATTAGGAACAAGAGAAGGGCATGTCATAAAAGTGTTCATCAGCGAGTTGGAAGGTAAGTAGACCTACCACTTTTGTTCATGCAGTTTAGCTCATGCAACAAACAAGTTATCCTCCAAATTCCCTTTGAGTAAGAAAAGTCCTAGATGTACTATAAACTGATAGGAGTTTTATAGAGGGACATGGTCGGCTGTGAAGTACAAATGATGGGGGAAAGAAAAGGTTTAGATTAAGTAGATTTGAGAGTTCTATTTAAATTAGATTTGGGCAGATTTAGTTGAGATTTGGGAGTTATTTGAATTTAGATGTGGTTAGATTTGGTTAGATTTAATGAGATTTGATGTTATCAATAATTGCACGTATAATGCACGTTGTAGGTTATATATAATCATGTAATGAACATTGAAAATTATTAAATGATTTTGATAAAAAATGGAAGCTATTTACTTTGGGTGTTGATATTAATCCATGGATTGAATCATAGGCGGTGAAGCCAAGATTCGAGTTGTGATCTGCGATATCATATCTTTCATTTCTTCTCTAGTTCTTCCCTAATTTTATAAAATTCTCACCACAAACTCTAAAATCCACCATTCGTCGCACATCATTTGATATCAGAACCGAATTTTCTACTTTTTCCTTCCATAAAGTCCACTTCAAAAAAAAATTTACTGTTCACGGTTAATGTTCACTACAGAGCGAGTCCATCTTAGGCCCGTTAGGAGTCCGTTTCGAGTTCCGTCTGAATCGTTGGATGCATGACTGAGCCGTTGAGCCACTGTAAAAAGTTCACATCAGTTGTACAATAGGTCTGATTTTTACGAACCTATGTTTTGTGCCGATACCGTTCCTATAACAGAAGATCAGCGTTTCAGACCCGTTTTCAGCCTGATTTGAGCTCAGTTTGAGCTGTTGAGATTACTGGATAATTTCTAAAATTATATACTGAATTTATATCATGGGCTTTTACTTTTGTGATCGATATATCTGCACTAAGGTTGATCCAAAGCAAATGGAGAATGATATATATATATATATATATATATATATATATATATATATATATGATGTTGTTCCAATTTTCGGGGTTCTTATGACCTTTATGGTTACAAAGTTTGGGAAAGCTTTCTTGAATCTTTCTTCAATTATTTCGCGCTAACATCTAAGCATAAGAGTCATTACGCCCGAATGAAATGGGTGGAAGAACCATATCATTAGGTAAATGATAACTACAACTTCTAACGATGCTGCTCTCGATTGCAAAGTTTTCTTCGTACTTGGTATGCTCCACATCTTCTTTATGCAAACTGCATAAAGTCCAATGTTGAGCAAGAGCCCGACAACCGATCAATTACGGATATATACACTGAGCTTCGAGAGGCCCTAGAGAGATATGTAGCAAGTCAGGTTGAAAAATTGACACATAGTTAGAATCAGTGCCAAAAGTTGCAGCTGAGACAGAGTCAGAACTAGAAATTAAAGCTAAGCAAGAGTCAGAGCCAATAGTTATTAATGAGCCTCAGCCAGAGCCAGAGATAGAAAAACCGCTTGTAGAGCCTTCAGCAGATCTACTAGCGGAGTTTGCCATGGAGCTAGTGCGTTCTTCGCCACCAGTTGTGATGGTTTTTATACCCCTGAAATCACTTGATGTATATGATCCTTTGCAGATCTTTCTAGAGGCGACAGGTTCACAAGAGTTCAGACTTCTTACGGTATAAAGTATAATTGGTCCAGTCTTAAGCGGAAAAGATTTGCCTAAGCATGTTGCATATGTCTTTTTTGAGGTACCATCGACCGCAGCCGGTTGGTCAGAAAGCCAATTTTACCTCCACCACCTTGGTTCAGTCCTGATGCATCAGTGTTGATTATCTGAACATTACGTTGGCCTGATTGATGATTCGTGATGTGCTTCAACCTGATTGTGCTTACCCTATCACTACATTCATTGGGGATAAACGTTTTCAAATCAGGAAGATGATAGGGGAAACAAATGGTTTAAATTTAGTAGAGTTGAGATTTTTATTTAAATTAGATTTGGATAGATTTGATTGAGATTTGGGAGTAATTTGAATTTAGATGTGGTTAAATTTGGTGAGATTTGATGTTATCAATAATTGTACGTGTAATGCATGTTGTAAGCTATATATAGCCATGTAGTGATCTTTAAAAATTATTAAATGATTTAAATAAAAAATGAAACTATTTGCTTTGGGTATTGATTTTAATCCCATGTATTGAGTCATAGGCGTTGAAGCCAAGGTTCGGGTTGCGATCTGCGATCGTATCTTTCATTTCTTCTCTTGTTCTTCAAAATCCCTACCACAAATGCTAATTGCACGTGTAGTGCATGTTGTAAGGTATATATAGCCATGTAGTGATCTTTGAAAATTATTAAATGATTTAAATAAAAAAATGAAGCTATTTGCTTTGGGTATTGATTTTAATCCCATGTATTGAATCATAGGCGGTGAAGCCAAGGTTCGGGTTATGATCCGCGATCGTATCTTTCATTTCTTCTCTTGTTCTTCAAAATCCCTACCACAAACGCTAAATCTCCCTCCATCCCACATCAACAAAATAAACCAAGTAAGAGCAGAGAGGCACCAAATCCACGGTTCAAAGACTCGGCCGAGTCGGAGACCAGTCGGCCGAGTCGTATCAGTCTCGGCCCGCTCCGAGATGAGTCTGAGTCACGAGTCGGTCGACTTAACTCAGAAGAGACCGACTCGGCCGAGAATCGGAGTTGCCTCGATCAACTCGGCTGATTCACGGCTGAATCGGTCATGACTCGGCCGAGTCGACTCTGATTCTCGGCCGAGTCCGCTCGAAACGTATATTCACCCATGATCATGGTTCACAGTCGCGGTCTCGGCCGCCAACTCGGCGGGCACTGAGATGGATCGGTCTCGGTGACTCGGATCGGTATCGGGCGATACGCGCAAAACGCTACATAGAAAGCTAAAAAATTCTGAAAAATCACAATAAATCTTAAAAAAATGTAGACATCCACATTCATGTATCACATGTCCAAAATATATCACGTAGCACACTAAATATAAAGCGAAAGTATAAATACACGCGTTGTCGGTAAAAGCATATCAAAATACATGACAATCTAGTAATTGAATAAACTACACTCATAAATACATGCTAATGTAGTTATTTTCACATTGAATTGTGATGAGACACAAAATTATCATCATAATGCCGAATCGACCGAGTCAATTCTGATTCTCGGCCTAGTCAGTCTCCTCTGAGTTGAGTCAACTGACTCGTGACTCGGACTCGTCTCGGACTTGGCCGAGACGGATACGACTCGGCCGACTCGTCTCCGACTCGGCCGAGTCTTTAAACCATGCCCGTGATGAACGGGTATAAGGAAAAAAAGAAAAAAAACTTACCTCTCTCTCGCTCAGATCTGGAGATCGCTGCCGCTGTCCGATCGTCGCCGCTCAGATCTGGACTCCGCAGCCGCCCGATCGCCGTCAGCCGCTTCTCCCCAGCCCCAGGTGATGTTCCTCCCTCTCTCTATTTCTCCCTCTCCCCCTCTGTTTCTCTCTCTCCCCCTCCCTTTCTCGCCTGCTCTCTCATCTCTCCCCCTCTCCATCTCCCATCTCTCTCTTTCCCTCCCCCTCCTTCTGTTTCTCTCCCCCTCCCTCTGTCACCCACTCTCTTTCTCTCCTTTTCCATCTCCCGTCTCTCTTTGTCTCTCTCCCTCCCCTCCCTCTCTCTCCCTGTTTCTGATATCTTCCCTCTCCCCTCCGAGGTATAAGAGAAGCAGGTGAAGATGGTGGTGGTGAAGATGTGAGGGTTTTATCCAGTTCTAGTAGTGATGATGGTGAAGATGGAGATGATAATGATGACAGTGATGATAGTGATGGCCACGGTGGTGATGACAATAATGAGGGCAACAATAGTACTGATCGAGAAACTTATAATCTTGAAAGTCATATGCAAATGTTGCGTTTGAAATCAGGCCAATATTATGGTGTGACATATCTTTATAACTACAGACCACAACGTGAGAGACTACGAGCACTAGTATCGGTTTATCTACTTACCGCAGAGATGATTATGATGATGATTTTGTGTCTCATCTCAATTCAATGTAGAAATAACTACATTAGCATGTATTTATGAATGTAGTTTGTGCATGTATTTTGATATACTTCTACCGACGATGCGTGTATTTATACTTTCACTTAATGTTTAGTGTGTTAGGTGATATGTTTTAGACATGTGATACATGATGTTGATGTCCCAATTTTTTTAAGATTTATCGTGATTTTTTGAGAATTTTTTGAACTTTCTATGTAGCGTTTTGCGCGTATCTCCCGAGACCGATCCGAGTCGCCGAGACCGGTCCGTCTCAGTGCCCGCCGAGTCGGCGGCCGAGACCGCGACTATGAACCATAACCAAATCCAAGCCTATGTCTCCAAGTATAGCCTATAATTCTGGGAGAAGATAACAAACAACTTTTAGGTGAAGCATGAGCTGAAACATGAAAAAGAGTTGACAATGGATCCTACTCCTTCATACATCCAGTGTGATTCATGGGTTGTGAAGGAATAATAAAACACAAAAGTAAATAAATAAAGACAAGAACCTGAACCTTAAAAAATATTCTAACCATAAATAAATTGTTAAGGTTGAGACAAATCGACCGGAGTCTATTCTATCATGCTATATGAAACCCAAAAAACTAAAAGGTACAAAAATGACATAGAAAAAAAAGGCAAGGTATAAAGAATTCAAAATATAATCAAATAGCAGATCTTAGCTTAGCGAGCTACCATCATAATGCTAATAAACTTAATGATGTGGATACTCTTTGAGGTGTTTCAGACATATTTTGATAATAACATGTTGTAAATTAAAAAGGCATAGGTTGTCCAAAACATACAGAGATCCTGTCAGCAACTAAGTCTCTTTCTTTCTCAGACATCGCACGGAATGTTTTTCCCTCTATCAATGTGGGCTCTGTTGCCTCTGCTTCTGAATCAAGTATCCCGCACTCCAGAGCAATGGCTTTAGCAGTCTTAAGATTATCCCCAGTGACCATCCGCACCTGTTTAGCCATAAACAAATGGCTGGTGTAAGAATCGCCTACTTAAGCATTAAGGAAAACATTACATAACATACATAGCAATAATAAAGCAAATAGATGAAACCTCTAATGCTTGAAAAGTTTGAAAACTTAGTTTTGATGTAAGAATTGAACACTGGTATATTTTGAATTCTTAAATTATACGAAAATATTTATGAAAAAACATTTGCAATAAAACAGTGTGTGCAAAATCTATATGCACAAAGAGCTCAATCATAAATTATTTAATATAACACCCCTAGTAACATCAAATTCTGCTGGTGTGGCTAATAGTGCCAAAGATTTGGGACAAGGGGTTTGTAAACATCATGTAGTTGTTGTCACTGTAGTTGTTTTGATGTTGTGACCATGTAGTTGTTGTCACTGTAGTTGTTTTGATGTTGTGACTCTCTGCCGCATGTTAGGTCTACGAGTTTTCATGGTAAACAAGACGAATTTCTTCCTTGCAACAAAAGTCCCCACTTGCCAGACCCAAATTCCCAACACTGAGTAGCTCTCACTAAAAAAAATCCCTTTGCACCACCATCCTCACCCAATTGACACCCTTACTCACCCGCCAAGACTTTGACGCATGTCCTTCACCATCATCTCAATTCAGTACGATTTGGCATGTTAGCATTAGTTTTGGTTTAGCTCTGCGGCCCCAAGAACAAGGGAAACATAATAACCAAACAGATCAAATGCTGAAGGTATAAAATAAGATTTTGGTTATAGGGGCGAGGAATTTAGTAGGGACATTCCAATTTCCAATGAATGCCATAGCAACTCTGAATAACACAAGGTCATAGAAAAGCCGCGTGGAAATGACAAACTTGCTGCATGGAATTGTATTCAACTCTGAAGCATAAAGGCAGAGCAAAAGAGAACTCATTCCAAAAAAAGACATGCATACAAGCACAAAGTACAAGTAGGTTATCATTTTTATCTGATGCAAAAGAAATTCAATATAAAAATATAAGAGAACACATGGTAAGTCACATCTTGTGACTTCAGATGTCAAGAAGTACCTTCACGCCAGCAGTAGTACATAACTTTACAGCTTCTCTGACCCCAGGCCGACAAGGATCCTACAAGTCACATATTTTTAGCAAAGCATAAGACAAAGGACCCAAGAGTAAAAGCTATAGTAGATAGTGTAATTGCTAAAAAGCCAATATAATTAATAAACCAAACAGTCAATCTCCGCATGTCGCCATTGCCCAAGAGTGTTTAATAAAATTACTTGGCTTTCCACCCTCCTCTTCAACCCCCGTAGAGAGAATATACCGTAGAAAGAAGTATAAGCTAGACTTTAACATACTTGTTAAATGTTATCTATATTGTTTCTGGATGTGTTTCGATGCTCTATCAATTGCATGGTTTTTTTTACATACCAGGGCCACAGATGAAGTTAACTGATCTTTATTTTGTTGGTGGATGAGTATGGGATGCTAAGTTGCTTGTTTTTTTTTTCCTTTTAAGATTTATTTCACAACAGACACATGTTATTTGTTAGTATATTCAGCATGAGGATAACCCTACAATTTAGCAGGAGACCTCACAATAGTTTCCAAGCAATCTGTAAATCTTGATACCAATTCATGCACGCTGATGAGTAGACTCTGTAGGAACATAGCATTAGAGATTATTTGGTATGAATTTCAATATATTATCTTGAAAAGTTTGCTTTCATGTTTTAATATCACATGCATCAGGATTAATATGTATATTTCCTAAGAACTTTTAAGTTATTAAAGATACATCTATAAGTTTCTTCTCTCTGATCTACTTAGGTTCCAACTTGATTTTCCAACCTCCATAGTTTAATAATTATCCAAACCAAGAATAGGCAAAATAAGAAATTAAACTAATAAAAGGAAGGCATCTTCTTCCTTCACTATGTGCGTGCGCATGTGTGTGTTCTTTTGTGAAGATGGCTTTGGAGAAATTTCAACATACATCTGTCGCTGTCAGATAATTTACCTTTATCCCAATAATACCAAGCAGAATCAGGTCATTCTCAGGCAATGTCCAGTTAATCCGGTCCTCCTCCTGAGGAACTTTTTCTAAGTCATATAATCTGTAAGCGAAAGCGATACAGCGAAGGCTGCCTGCAGCCATATCTTCAATAAATTTCTTAAATTCATCCATCTGCAATGACACAACAGTTTCAGGAAATCTTTTAAAGCAAAAATTACAAAATAAAGGTTTCCTAACAGGGAACCTTACCTGATTGGGAGTCATTGGTTGTATTGAACCATTCTCATCAAGCCAGCCTGTGCATGAGGCAAGGACTATTTCAGCAGCTCCTTTCCAGTGAATATGAACTTCAGAGCCTCCCTGTAATTGTAAGCAGGACATGAATGAAACAAAAATCTGGCAACTATGTTCTCAAAATAATAATAATAATAATAATAATAATAATAATAATAATATAATAACTAAAAAGATGCACGAACACATTCATTGTGTCCTCACACGACACTGAAGACACAAACCCGGACATGTTAATAAAAAAGCCTCACAAAAACATATGCAAAAGTGAATATGCTATGAGCAAAGAGGATAGTATGTTTGGAGCTACAGCCACTATACAATCACTAATATCAGCAACCCAGAACCCCACAATGAGCTACAAGAAGGTATTGTATTTATTGGCTTTAAAAGACTATGTTTTGTGGCATTACCAGAAATAACACACTCACTAAATTAATGCAGCAAGTTGGAATAAAGTTGTAATCAAAAACAATCTCATGTCACAAAATCACTATTATGGTATATGAAATGTGATTACCACATCGACTGCAACACCTCCACGTTTCTTTTCAGAGTTGAAAGGGAAGACATGAAGAATTGAAGATTTGGATCTTGCATCAACAAACTGCATCCCCAACTGTGAGACAGAAGCATATATTATAAGAAACAGAGAAAAAGATGGAGAAAGAAGTGATATAAATGAAGAAATGTGTACCTTGACCCCCCAAGAAAGGATTGCTTTTTCAGTTGGTGAACCAGTAACCTCAATAGCTCCACCATCCTATTATATAAGAATCTTTTTCCATAAGAAGCAATTTTGTCTGTTACGACAATCCTACTTAATGACTAAACATTGAAGGTATGAAAAAAAATTGGTGGAATTGTGGGAGATTACACAGTAAATCATCTGTGCATGAGTAGAGGCCCATTTCCAGCAGAGTATAGTAGCATTTTCACGAAGTAAACCATCCAGGTATTTCACAAAGAACAATTTAATAAATATAGGTAACTAGAGGACGCAAAGTAGTTAACAAGTTTTGCATCGTTGATCACTGAACTTGAAACTCACACATACCATTCTACTATAGTGAGCTATGCAATTGTCTTGATAACTACGTTACATATAATGATTACTTTCTCGACAATAAATGTTAAGATTTTATAATTGAAGTCATGATTGTCTTCACCAATATAGTGTTAAATTGCAGATTATTACATAACACTAGACATCCGAAAGCAATAGTAATGATAATAGCATGGTTTCCAATATCAGGCAAACCTCATATATATTGGCAATATAGGTTCAGATTTTGAGGTACCCAATCCGATACTAACATATTCCCAAGCCCATATTAATGATATTAATACTAAGAACATTGGCTGATACCGGTACACAGATTTTAAACCATGAATAGTAGTAACAAGACACATGTTGGGATTGCCAGAGGACACGCCTTTATTATAAGCATTCTCTAGTCATAATAAATACAAAAGGAATTAGAGAAGTCCCAGAATGAACATGGAATGTCTAACTAATGCATTGGTAACATTCAATGCCAGCAGATCACATACATATAGGATCAAGTTGTGAATAGACGAATTAGACATGAGGGTAGGGCATGGAGTGGGTGAAGACGAGACACAACTTTACCTCAGGCTCAAAGATGTTGCCAGTTGTATTCTGCGAGATACCTTCAATTAATAGAGAGGATGCTGTAGAAGACAACATATCAACGTTATCTGGAGGCGCTACCTTCTTTCCTCCAACATATGCCTCCACAACAGTCATCTTAAAACATAATAAGAGAACTCTTTAGAGGTCAAAAGCAAAGGCATGAAAGGTGATATAAACTTAAGAAAATGTGAAAAGATTTCTGTAACTTAAAATAATAGAAAAGTTTTGCTCCTTTAATATATAATTACTTGTAAAACCTTAAAAAAGGGAACTAAAGTAAAGTAACTATTCATCATTGAGAAAATTGCAAAATATTTACTTGATTCATAGTCAGAGTTCCAGTTTTATCGCTGCAAATTGTTGTAGCCGACCCCATAGTTTCACACGCTGAAAGCCTTCGGACCTGTAAAATAACCATTCTAATATCAGAAAACCCCGGACATGCATGACCAGAAAATATGGTCATGCTTAAATTTAATGAAGATACATACCAAAGCCTTATCCCTCATCATCTTTCGCATTGAATAAGCAAGGCTGATAACATAAAGTGGTACAAGTAAACATAGTGAAGCAAGGACACAATAGTAATTGCAGAAGGATATTAGGTGTTTGAAGTTATCATTTACTTACGTTAAAGTCACAGCAAGTGGAAGCCCTTCGGGCACAGCAACGACAATGACAGTCACCTAGTTATATTTTAATGGATCAGTAAATATAAGAAAAATAGTAGACAATACCAATAGCTTTTTTCACATGTATAAGATACATACTGCAACTGTCAAAATCTTAACCACTCCATTAACAGCTTGTTTCACACTTGTCTGCCCCTTGACAAACTGAGCTGACCCATCAGGGTTTGTACTATGTCCCGTAAAATATCTGAAATATTATCATCAAAATACTGTAACATTGCATCATCGTAAAATGTGAAAAAACATAACAATAAAGGATCAATACCTGATAAAAAGGACAAAAACATTACAACAAAAGGATCAATACCTGATCAAAAGGACAACAAGAACTATACCAGCAACAGCAAGACCTACTATGCCAATAAGTGTAGCAACACCGTTCAACCGTACCTTTTCCAAAACATTTCATCAAAGAAGTCAGTTATAGACTGGCACTGTCACGGGAAGCTAATAAAATAGGTGCTACAAAAGAATAATAAACAAGGAAGCAAACCTGCAAAGGAGTTTCTTCACCATTATCTTCTGATATACTGGCCATCAGTAAACCCCATTCAGTATTGATTCCGACGGCAGTAACCTGGAATTAGAAAATGTATTACATTTACATTAATCACCTTGCATAGCTCAAACCATATGGCGCTGCAGTGAGCAAGAAAAAGTATTGTTTATAGTTAGAAAGAAATAACCAACTAGTTCTCTTCTGACGGAGCAAGTATTTTTAAACAGTAAAGATAAAGTGATAGATCCAACATTTTACATATAAATAGATGAATTCATTTAAATGCTTTGATTTAATTGCTAAGGGAATAAACCATTTGTTCAAACATTTTATCAAAATTTTGCCGGACACAACATGATACTTGGACACCCATGTCCCACGACTTGGACACAGCTCATTTAAAAAAAATAAAAAAGGTATCACTAGATGGGAAAAAAAAACAGAAGAAGAAGGATCAGAATGAAAATCTAGACAGTATGCATCGGGGAGAATAAGAACAAAAAGTCCTGAAGACTTTTATGTTCTTTTCATCCGCTGCAGACAAGCCATGTCTTTTTTTAAACTATTTCATCCTATAGAAAACAAATAGTGTGAAAAGATAGCTTATTGATCCACTAGATACGCTAAATAAGGGACTGCTATGTATCTATCTACCCATCTATCTATTCTACATGCTAATGTAAAACCACCTGGATCGCAATCACCTTCAAATCGAGACCGAAAATTTAAATTGAGGAAAAGATAAAAGTTGAGTTTCCACCCCTTACGCGGGCTTCTCACCCAAAACTCGAGAGCAAAAGAGACTCAAGAATTACCAGATATTTTGTGGAAATTTTAATCATCCAATTATTCATTCCAATAGTTTAAGGGGCCTTATATAGGCTTTACAAAAGAGGACTACTGGAAAATAACCGATGTGGTACTAAACGTCCACAAAAGAACAAAAATAAAAGGAAACAAATAAAGGTAAAAACATCTGCTATCAATAAAGTCTGAAACAAGTCCCATCTAAAGCCATAGAAGACCAGCGCGTCGCCTCCTGAAGTATACTCGATCGAACCTGCTCCTGGGCGGTGGCATGATGTCCTCATCAATTCCCCCCGGGTGGAAGGAACTCGACCCTGTCGAGTGTGGGGGACAGAACTGCTGTCTGCTGTGATAGTGCTCCAGTCGATCAGGATCAAGATGCTGGAGGTCTTCCTCAGTAATCCAAGAATTTTCTGAATCAGGTTTTCCCGTCCACTTAATGAGATAGCGTCTCGTCCCTCCATCTCCAGTAGAGATAATCTGATCATCCAAGATAGAATCTATATGTTCTGTTGCATAGGACATTTTAGGGGAAGTGGAGGTAGTGGGGGGCTCTCAGAAAGAAGGTCTCGGCTTGGCTCATCCACAAATGGATCAGAAGGGGTATCAAAAGTACCTCGATATGGAACCAAATCCTCAACATTAAAGGTGCAACTAATGCCAAAGTCAGGTGGGAGATCCACCACATAAGCATTTGAATTGATTTTCTTAATAATCTTGAATGGCCCTGCACTTCGCGCGTGTAATTTCTTCACGGTTCCTGGTGGAAACCGTTCGGGTCGCATGCAGACCATCACATAATCTCCGACATTAAAAGACCTTAATCGGCGATGTAGATCTGCAGAAGCTTTATAATCAGTATTATTTTTCATTATCTTGTCTCTGACTTCCTCATGTAATGCATGGATATGGGATGCAAATGCTGATGCGGAGTCTGATACCCTAGAATGATGATGAGCCATGGGAATTAAATCAATGGGTTGCCTGGGCTTAAAACCGTTTACTATTTCAAAAGGACTGAGACCCGTAGTCCTATTAACAGATCCGTTATATGCAAATTCAGCCATGGACAAAATGAGATCCCAAGTTTTTAAATTTTCTCCAACTAGACACCTGAGGAGATTTCCTAGCGATCTGTTTACCACCTCGGTTTGGCCATCTGTCTGTGGGTGAAAGGCGGTTGAGAATTTCAGTTTGGTGCCCATCTTATGCCAAAGTGTTTTCCAGAAATAGCTAACAAACTTAACATCCCTATCAGACGCCATGGTTTTAGGTATCCCGTGCAACTTTACGATATGATCAAAGAATAAGACAGCAACTCGAGACGCATCTGAGGTCTTGGAACACGGGATGAAGTGAGCCATTTTAGAGAATCGGTCAACTACCACTAGGATAGAATCATGCTTTTTTTGAGTTTTAGGCAGTCCTAGTATGAAGTCTAGGCTCACGTCTTGCCAGGGGCAATTAGGTACAGGAAGAGGAGTGTAAGGTCCGGCAATCTGCTTTTGTTGCTTGGCCAATTGACACGTGCGACATTGGCTAACTACTTTAGAAACATCTCTTTTCAGACTCGGCCAGTAGAATCGGTGTTCAACGGCCTCAATTGTCTTGTTCTGACCGAAATGTCCCGCCAAACCTCCAGCATGTAGTTCCCAAGAGAGAAAATCCCTGAGGGACGTACGGGGAATACACAACTTACGGAATTGGAAGAGATAACCGTCTTGAAGGAGAAAACCGTACATCTCACGAACAGGGCCGTCTCGTAACGTGACATAAATGTTCCCAAAATCGGGACATGATTCATACTCTTCCTTTAATTTCTCAAATCCAACCACTTCTGTGCTCATTGCCACCAAGATCGTGACACGTCGACTCAGCGCATCAGCGACCTTATTCTCGATGCCTGCTTTATGTTTGAGAACAAAAGTGTAATCCTGCAAGAACTCCACCCATTTGCTATGCCTCGCGTTTAATCTCTTCTGGGAGTTGAGATACCTTAACGCTTCGTGATCTGAGTACAGCACGAATTCCTGTGGCAACAGATAATGTCTCCAGTAGCGCAACGCCTGTACAACCACATAAAATTCTTTATCATAAGTGGAGTAGCGTTGACGGGCATCATTTAATTTTTCGCTGAAATAAGCAACCGGGTGGTTTTCCTGACTCAGTACACCACCTATTGCTAGTCCCGATGCGTCACAAGTTACTTCAAAATCTTTTGAAAAATCAGGGAGACGCATTACAGGAGCTTCCGTCATCATCTTCTTTATTTCAGCGAAAGCTTTGGAGGCAGCAGGAGTCCACTGGAACACCTCACTCTTTAAACAGTCGGTGATAGGTGCCATGATAGCACTAAAATTCTTGATGAACCGACGGTAGAAAGTGGCTAACCCGTGAAAACTTCTGACTTCCCTGATCGTCCGGGGTTGTGGCCACTCGGTTATTGCCTTCACTTTCTCAGGGTCTGCGGAAACCCCCTCGGAGGAAACCACAAATCCTAGGAAGATAACCCTGTCTATACAAAAAGCACACTTTTTTGGATTTGCATAAAATTTCTCAGCATGGAGTGTGCAGAGGACTTGCCTCAGATGACCCACATGTTGCTCCGGGGTTTGGCTATAAATCAGTATGTCATCAAAATAGACCACCACGAACTTACCGATAAACGGTCGAAACAATTGGGTCATTACTCTCATGAAGGTGCTTGGAGCATTGGACAGTCCAAATGGCATAACCAACCATTCATATAACCCATCCTTAGTCTTAAATGCGGTTTTCCATTCATCCCCAGGTCGGATTCTAATTTGATGGTACCCGCTCTTAAGATCAATCTTGGAGAAGATTGTGGCACCTGACATCAGATCCAGCATATCATCAAGACGGGGAATAGGGAAACGGTATTTGACGGTAATTTTATTGATTGCACGACTATCCACACACATACGCCATGTGCCATCCTTCTTTGGCGCCAAAAGTGCGGGAACCGCACATGGACTCAAGCTCTCTCTGATGAACCCCTTGTCAAGTAGCTCTTCTACTTACCATTGCAATTCCGCATGTTCAGTTGGGTTCATTCTATAGTGGGGCAAATTTGGTAAAGTTGCTCCTGGGACTAAGTTAATAGCATGTTGAATGTCTCGCATAGGGGGCAACTCACCTGGAAGATCTTGTGGGAGGGTTTCGGAAAACTCCTCCAGAATTGGCTTGATGTGCTCAGGAATCTGCTCCTCGATATCCCGGCTAGCCTCTCGAGCCACGAGAGCATAACAAGTAGAGCCATCTTGCAAGCTCTTTTCAATTTGATCGTGGCTAATCAAATTCATTTCCATCTTACTTTTGCTCTTATCAACCCTTTTTTTTGGATTTATAACGTCCACTTTATCTTTCCCTTTATCAGCTTCTTTCTCTCGGGTTGGCGGCTTCGGTTGATTTGGCATAATCTTCACCTTTTTCCCATTATGGACGAACGAACACTGATTGGTACGTCCATGTATGGTCACATCTAGGTCAAATAACCATGGTCGACCCAAAATGATATGACCTACATTCATGGGTAGTATGTCACACCACACATTTTCTGTGTATGTGGCAAACTGGATGGGAATTTGACATCTCTCTTGAACATCGATAGATGTAGCATCGATCCATGTAACTTTGTAGGGGTTTGGATGCTTCACCGGTGTCATCCCCAAGGTGGTAATTAACTTTGATGCCACAGCGTTGATGCAGCTGCCACTATCCACTATTACCTTGCAGTTCTTATTGTCAATTTTTGTGCAAGTTTGGAATATGGCAGTCCTTCTCCAGTCGTTGAGTGGTTCAGGCTGGGTTAAAGTACATCTAACCACTCCTAATTGGGTGCGAGCTACATTAGGAGGTAAGCTCGTCGTTTCCGCAGTTCGGATGCACCCATTAAATTCATACTCTTCGACAGAGGCATCCGAGTCATCGTCTTGTTGGTGCACCACTTCTTCTCCATCATCCTCTCCTTCTATATCTTCAATGGGAACTTCGACAAAGAGGGTTTTGGTTTGACTCGGGCACTGGCTGGCAAGGTGACCATACCCTTGACACCTGTAGCATTGGGTTCTAGGGTTGACTTTTCCTGGTTCACTTACCGTTCTCTTCTCGGATGCAAAGGGCTTTGCACCAGAAGGACCTGCTGGTTTGACGCTAGAGGAACTGGAGGCAGGTTTACTTGGGGTAGGAAGTGTTCGGCTGAAGCTTGGCTGACCAGTAGTGGTGGTTCTAGAGTTATCCTTAAAGTTACTTCGTTTAAAATAGGATCCTCTAGACTCATCTAAGTCGGTGACTAGCTGATACGCCTGTTCTAGAGTCGTGATGCCTCGAGCAATGAGCTCTCGGCGATAATCATCCCTAAGACCGGACCTAAACCTAGATAGGGTCTGTTCGAGAGATTCTAACTCAATAGCTCCACACCGATTCAGATATTCATCAAACTTAGCAATGTAATCAGCGGCTGACTTGTTTTCCTGGGTCCATCGATTCCATTTGTCCAACAATTGTTGACTGAATGATGGTGGAACATACTTCATCATAAGCTTCTCTTTCATGCTTTCCCAAGTGTCCACGGGGTCTTCCCTTCTGTACCTCATCATCCTCTCTAAATTTTCCCAGTATTGCCCCGCTTGTCTCGTTAATTTCATAACGGCCAATCGAACCTTTCTTGATTCAGACATGTTGTGCCAACGAAAATATCGGTCCATGGCCAACTGCCAATCGATATAGACCTGAGGGTCTAAACGCCCGTCAAAAGAAGGAGCATCAACTTTAACGCTCCTGATATACTGGGCATCGGCATCAGTTGTCCGGTAAGGTGGGCCTCGCTCACGCCTAGGAGACCTACTGTCATGGCCTCGCTCACGCCTAAGAGACCTACTGTCATTTCGAGAACTCTCATCATCCCTGATTCTTCTCCTATTAGTTTCTAGCCTACCAATTCTGGTTACTAGATCCCTACAGTTGACATCAACCTGATCCTTAACCTCTTGTAGTTGTCTGTCCATGCTCTCTATCTTTTGTAGGATTGTGTTAAGGGTATCATGAATGCTAGGGTCCATTGATGCTGAAGTTTCGCCTATAGAAAAAGTTCTACCACTTCTAGTAGGCATGCAAATTCTCGCTAACCCTAAATGCAAGCTGTCCTTAGGATATATATGTTATGCAGGAGGAGTCAGAGATTAGAATGGTGAAAGATAATACCAATTTTAAGCTAATGAGACTAACACGTGATTAAGAAATTGTAATGTGGAGACAGTGATAAAACACGTGCTGATACAGTTAATTTTCAAGATTAATCAAGTAATCACAATTCAAATTAATTTAGTTGCACAATTAATATTAGGTCGGTTACCACTCAAGATCAGAATCACACAACTCACTTATATAGTAGGCAACAGTCAATAAATTCTATCATGCGACAGATTGGGAGAACTAGCTATTTTAATCAAGTGACAGGAATAACTGACAGAATATTCAAGGTTACCTGGGAAGGCGACCGTTAGTCAAACCTGAACGAGACTGCTGTAGGCGCGTAGTACTAGTTGTCCCGAATCCACTGCCTCGAAAACGGGTCAATTCGGACTTGAAACGAGCCCTGAACGACCTTTGGAAGATATGATTTGTATCTGAACTGAACTGAATTGGGTCTGAACTGTATTTGACCCAGACTTGATCTGAACCGGGTACGAGTCAACTCGGGTGTGGTCTGGTCTGGATTCTAGTTGAACCAGACCCGGTTCAAAATTGGGCCTGATGGAATTGGGCCGGTCGGATCCAAACTTGGGCTCGCCTATTTAAAGCTGGGGCGGGTGTTGATGAAGCCCACACCCGACACCCAACGTCTTCAGTCCCTCTCGTAGCTAGGGCAGGGGACGGGCGACGAAGGCGGCGGCAGCGATGCGATGTCGGCGGTCTGGAGCGATCGCCGGCGAGAATCTCCGACGACAAGGACGAATTGGCGGCGAATCGTGGATGGTCGTCGGCGTTGTGGACGGCGATGGGAACACGGCGAGGTCGCGGTGGAAGCGACGACGGCACGAGATCCTTCTCCGTTCACGCTCACCCGATCACCTCTGTTCTCCTCTTTGCTGCCGGCTAGGGCAAGAGCTTCAGGAGCTTGAAGGGCGTCCAGGGGTTGACGCAGGAGGAGCTCTTCCTCTGGCTGCCGATCAAGGAGATTCTGGTGACGGATCCGAAGTCTGGGTTGAGGCAGCGTCGACGACTTGGTGGTGGCGATGAGCTCCTGAGATGGTGGCGGAACTCAGCTGGGGAAGATCTCCGGAGATGGTGGCACTGAAGGGCGAGGAGATCTCGTACGTGGATCTGATCCTGCGGTGGATGAACAGTGGTGTTGGCGGTGGATCTGATGGAGGGGCAGCGGCGGGCTCCGCTGTTGTCGTCGGCGGAGGTCGAGGCGGGCAGCGGCGTCGGGATTTTGGAGAAGATGGTGAACAGTGGAGATTCCACTTTTTCAGGGAATTTTCGATGTGGTTTTTTTTTTCACTGTAAATTTTTTTTTTTAAACAGTGTATTTTTTTTTGATTGGATCTGGAATATAGATCTAGGGTTTGGAGACTGAGAAAATTTGGAAAAGAAAAATTTTGAAGGGGATTGAAAACCGGTGCTCTGATACCAAAATGATGTAAAACCACTTGGATCGCAATCACCTTCAAATTGAGACCGAAAATTTAAATTGAGTAAAAGATAAAAGTTGGGTTTCCACCCTTACGCGGCTTCTCACCCAAAACTCGAGAGCAAAAGAGACTCAAGAATTACCAGATATTTTGTGGAAATTTTAATCATCCAATTATTCATTCCAATAGTTTAAGGGGCCTTATATAGGCTTTACAAAAGAGGACTACTGAAAAATAACCGATGTGGTACTAAACGTCCACAAAAGAACAAAAATAAAAGGAAAACAAATAAAGGTAAAACATCTGCTATCAATAAAGTCTGAAACAAGTCCCATCTAAAGCCATAGAAGACCAGCGCGTCGCCTCCTGAAGTATACTCGATCGAACCTGCTCCTGGGCGGTGGCATGATGTCCTCATCAAATGCACTCATAGATGTACTCACACATGGATGTCCCCGTATCCTACTTTATAGAATTTACTACGCCAGACACATTAGGATACTCAGACACTTGCCACCGACATCCTTTTTCCAGGTAAAACTGGTTTAACGCTGTTAATTTTCATAATTATTTTAACGATACAACTTTACCAATACTTCCCAAGTTTGAGCTCAATGACTAAGGTAAAGAGAGGATGAAAAAAATTGGAACGTCTTCTCAACTTTCCTTTTAAACTACTGTTTTGATTCACTTCAGCTATATATTTCTATTATTTCCTTATTATTTCAACAATTTATTAGTTTGTCCCTTTTCCTCCTTGGACATGTATGTAGCCCCCATCATGCGTCCTGTCTAGAGGGAAAACAAAAGGATGCTGGAACAACTAGTGTAGTACCTACCACGTCAGGCATCAGTTAGACAAATTCTCTCTCATTTCTTTCTCGGGGATCCATATGAGAAGCTTATCCCAGTCTATTCCAGTTATATAGTTTTATAATTTCCTTATTACTTTAATACATCAAGCAAAATATCTACTGGCATAAGAAAAGGATGTTGGAACAGCTAGCGCATCTGCATCAGGTATCAGTTAGAAAAAGTATTTCTCATTTCTTTCAAGGGAATCCCTACGAGTGCTAATTAATATCCAAAACCAAGTTGATGGATAGGATAAACTTTGGTTGCGGGAGGCAGTACCATCAAGTAAACGAATAGCTAAAATAATAAACTAAACATCAGTAAGTAATGAAATTCCTCACCAACATAGTACCATAGCCATCAGCAACCTTGCATCCAGACATCAAAAATGGCGCCTTTTGATCCTTGTGCACCTGTATAAGAGGCATTATTAGAATAACTGGGCAATAATATACGAGATAATGATGCCCAAAAAGCAGAGGGGAACTCACGATTTTGCTCTCTCCTGTCATGCTAGATTCATCAATCGCAAGAGAATGACCAGATATCAAAATGCCATCAGCAGGGACCTGGAAAACAAGTCCCAGTTATTTAGTGAAGTACACATGTATATGATGTCTATATAAAACTTAAAACTGAAGATCATTTCGTAACAGCCTACCTGATCACCAATCTTGAGAGGAACAATATCACCAACAACAAGATCAAATATTGAAACCTCAATTCTCCTGCCACCTCTCATTACCTGAATACCATATGCAACAACAAAAAAATGTAACATATATAAACATAAGATGAAGACAAGAAAACAAAATCTATGACAAGGAAAGGTTCACAGTGTTGTGGTAGCACACACCTCTAAATGTATATTCCGCTTCTCCTCATTCAAATTTTGGAATTGAAGTGACTGTTTATAGTCACTGATTGCTAAAGGGCATATCAACAATTGACAAAAGGAGATAGATGTTAATAAGTTAATTACAAAAATTGCAAGTAGAACCTTCTTAATAAATTGCAGTTGATGAGGGGACAAAAATATAGCAAACCTATAAATTTTAAAGATTTTTAAGCCTGTCTTATCATAAAAGGACACGGACACTAAAAATGATATTCTAAGCAAGTGCAAGTAAACAAGAAAAAGGAAGAAAGGCACTAGCACTCGTAGTAACTATGATGAGGACATCACGCAGTTATTTATCTTTTCATGCCTTAGCTTATTTAGAGGATTTAGTGTTTTGTTTCAGCTTTATTTGAGTTGGTGTTTTAGCTTTATTTGTGTTCCTTTGTGGGCGTTTAGTACCACATCGGTTATTTCCCAGTAGTCTTCTTTTGTAAAGCCTATATAAGGCCCCCTAAACTATTGTATTAATTAATGAATGATTAAAACTTTTCCTCAAATTATTTGTTAAATTCTTGAGTTCTGCTGCTCTCGAGTTTAGGGTGAGAAGCCCGTGCAAGGAGTGGAAACCCAAATCTTATCTTGTTCGCAATTTAAATTTTGGTTGTGATTTGAAGGTGATTGCGATCCAGGTGGTTTTACATCATTTTGGTATCAGAGCACCGGTTTTCAATCCCCTTCAAATTTTTCTTTTTCCAAATTTTCTTCCAGTTCCCAAAACCCTAGATCTATAAACCAGATCCAGTCAAAAAAAAAATACAGTGAAAAAAAATAATACAGTGAAAAAAAAGAAGAAGATTACAGTGAGATTCCGTCGAAAAAAATACAGTGAAAAAAAAATCCTGAAAATTCCTAATCAGCACTGTTCAGCGTCGTCTTCAAGCCTCCACGCCGCCACCAATTCTCGCCACCTTCGACGTCATCCACGACCCGCCACCACCACAGCCGGAGCGCCGCCATCGTCCTCGTCTTCGTCCTCTTCCTCTGCCACGTCGACAGAGACCGTCGTCAGAGATCAACCACATCCACTCCCTTCCTTCCCTGTTCTTCAATTCCCGCCGCCTTCAACGATCCAGCCACGCCACCTCCGCCGCGCCCACATCGCCGTCAAGCAACGCCGCCATCACCGCTGTCTTCAACCATCTCCATCGTCATCAACATCGAAGACCTCCAACATCGTGCCCCCCTCTTCTTCCTCTGTCTGCGACTTCACCGCCCATTCGTCGCCGCCGACACCAGTGAAGGCGACCCCGACGACCAGATCCCCTTCCCACTCTCTTCGCACTCCCGAGCAACAGAGCCTTCGCCGACGCCGACACCCATACATCGTCGCCACCTGCCCTCGCCGTGATCCCCGCCACCTGCCCTCACCGTGATCCCCGCCACCTGCCCTCGCCGTCGTCTTCACCCTTGATCCGAGTCGCCGTCGCCGCTGCTCCCGCTCCGCCTTTGCCCTAGCTGCCATCTGTGCCCTGATCAAAGTGGATCCGAGCCTCGATCAGAGCGGATCCGACGTCTTCTGTTCTCCGACGCCTCCGACTGAAGCCCCTACCGATCGGATCTTCCCCGCCAAGGCCTCATCGGAGCTCCGCCATCTTCCTCGGACGTCGCCACCGCTCGTCTTCATCTTCATCGTTGCCTCCGATCGACGAAGCCACCGTCTCGAAGGAGCCTCACCGGCGATCGCCTCGGGTCGCCGTCACCAGAGCCGCCGCTCCAGTCGAAGGAGAGATCTCCGCCGCCGCCGCCGCTGTTGAAGGTTCCTCCGAGCCCTAGCCCGATACCAGTTCGAGGAGGAGCAGGGTTGGGTTCACCTTTAAAACCCAACCCAAATCCTTATAGGGCTTGGGTCAGATCCTAAGCGGTTGGGCCGGATCCAGACCCAACCGGCCCATTTTAAACCCGTTTGGTTTTTAAGATAACTCATAACGGGTTGCGGGTCCCGGTTTGGTCGGGTAGAGCGATTTGCACCTGAACCTGACCCGATCCACTTCGGTGACGTCACTGCTGACATCAGCAACCGGGTTAACTCACTGAGTTGACTCAGTCCAGATCCAATTCTCCTGACTTAGTCCAGAATCGCAGCATATCTTCCAGAGGTCGTTCAGGACTCGTTTCAAGTCCGAATTGACCCGTTTTCGAGGCAGTGGATTCGTGACGACTAGTACTACGCGCCTACAGCAGTCTCATTCAGGTTTGAGCTACGGTCGCCTTCCCAGGCGTGAACGACTCCACCTCAGGTGATATCACAACTTGACCTAATTCGTTAACTGTTGATTACTTGCAATTACTATACGGATCGCTATAATTTGTTGGTAGAAATGCTATTTGCTTCGATCTAGTGGTTGCATCTTTTCATCATTTTAGGAATGCATTTTTATTTACATTTAAAGCTTAAACTTTAGGGAATTTTTTTGTTTAGTGCATACATTTAGTTTACCCGACTTTAGGGCTCTCCATTGCATCTGCTTGCTTGCTTGAGTCATCATGACTAATCAGCATGATAGGGACTCCCACTTAGACCAGCTACACAGTCTCCATCAGGATCATATGTCCGTTCATGAGTACATTACCATATTTAAAGACTTAACCCATCACAGTGAATTGAGAGAGCACCCTTCTGAGACTCTAACTAGGTTTATTTGGGGTTTACGGCCTAAAATAAAACATGCTATGATTGCTGGACCCTATGACCTAGACACCGTTGAAGATGCCTTTGATGTGGCCTTAAGATTGGACTTGACTTTCAAGACGCTGGTCAATGCCAAGGTCAAATGTTCTAAATGTAAGGGCTATGGACATTATAATTATCAATGCCCCTCGGAAAGTCAACATGTTAGAACTTTACCCACTAATGAAGTTGATAATTCGAAGGCTGTTAAAGATGATCAAGTTTCTTCTAAAACTGTTGATATAATCGAAGACATAGCAGTTGATTCTGTCACACAGATTATTGATGAAATTCATATGTCTTGTGATAATGTCAATGATGACGTGGACGAGACAGTTGAGCCTAATATACCCACTGTGCCTAATCAGCTAGTCGAGTCTCCTTGTGTTGAACCTAGTTTTATGGTTATTCCTATCAATTCATCTTTTGGGGAGTCACCTGAATTTCTTGCCAAGGTCCAACAAATGGTTTCTAATACTTCTTTTTCGGGTTGTTTAGAGTTTGTGCCCGAGTCCCGTGTACCTCCCTTGTTAGATGTAAGTCCTTCTAGGCATATTATATCTCTCGTTCTCCCATCGTTAGGAGCTATGCTTAGAATACCTACTGCTTTGTATCTGCCTGTTGCACATATTGATGATATCACTAGGCTGATAGCAATCTGCAATAACACCTACAAATTTGCTGCATACCCATATAGTATTTTGCAGGAATTTACAGTTGATGATAGGGTGATGGTTACGAGTCACTCTGAGGCCACGAGAAAGTTGCACGCTTGGCGTGAAGATTTCGAAATGACTCTGAAGAGGATTGCATACATTGCTTACGAGTTGGATAGCCCGTGGGATCCTGGTATCAGCTCCATTTTCAGCCAGGATGATGCACATCGCTCTACTCTCTGTTCCTTGATCGTGCTGCTATCTTCCACCACCGATCTGTCATGGAGACCAGCTCCTCCTCCACCACCATGGTCTCGACATGATGTTCCCATGCTGCTGCCACGACCACCACCTTGGCCCGATTGAGATGTTTCGTGAGGAGAGTCCTCATTCGACAGGGTCGAGTTCCTCCCACCCTTGATGAGGACATCACGCAGTTATTTATCTTTTCATGCCTTAGCTTATTTAGAGGATTTAGTGTTTTGTTTCAGCTTTATTTGAGTTGGTGTTTTAGCTTTATTTGTGTTCCTTTGTGGGCGTTTAGTACCACATCGGTTATTTCCCAGTAGTCTTCTTTTGTAAAGCCTATATAAGGCCCCCTAAACTATTGTATTAATTAATTAATGAATGATTAAAACTTTTCCTCAAATTATTTGTTAAATTCTTGAGTTCTGCTGCTCTCGAGTTTAGGGTGAGAAGCTCGTGCAAGGGGTGGAAACCCAAATCTTATCTTGTTCGCAATTTAAATTTTGGTTGTGATTTGAAGGTGATTGCGATCCAGGTGGTTTTACATCAAACTACTTCCTGACAAAGTAGACAAAAAGCGTGGTAACCAGAAATGCAGAAGGCAAGTAATGGCATTTACTATGAATAATTTTTGGCAATTCCGGAAGAAAGCCTATACATAAAAGTCCTAAATAACTTATAGAAAATAAAAACTCAGCGTATTATAAAGAAGTACAGCTCAAATTCAAGTTCAAATAAGATCAAGTTTCAGCCTAATTAAGACAACAAAGGGCAATTAAAACATACTGATGTTGATAAGTGGCTATATGTTGCAACTTGGATTAGACAGAGCCCACCCACCTGAATTGCTGAATCCAACCAAACAAATATGCCAGGTTGATTTGGGGAATTTCAATCTTGGGTGGATATTAGATTAGAAAATATGACCAAAGTTAAACCAAAATCGATGCCAAACCAGACCCTAACCGGCCCTATCAAACTGAACCCACCCGCACAGATCCACATCCACCCATGAAAATATGAGCTAGATATCAAACTTTCCATTAAATTTACAAAAGTTTCCATTATAGTTTTGATGGAAATCACTTTTAGTTGCTTTCTATTGTAGTCTTTTTATTTGCTTTTATTGTAAGCTTTTATTGTTTAGTCCCACATCGCTTGTGATAGGGAATTTTACTTTGTAATAGCTCACTTAAAGGAAGCTCAACTCAATGAATAAGGTACACAATAAATGAATTAAAATTTTCAGTTAAAATCTCAGAGCTCTGCAAGGGGTGTGAAGCAGTGGTGCAAGGGGTGTGAAACCCAAAATCTATCCGGTTCTTATCTCTATTTCTTAAACCCTAATTTATCTTATTTATTTTCTTATCAAAGCCCTAGTTTTTTTATTTTTTTATGATTTGAAGGTGATAGCGATCCTCCCGTGCTATATCAGTTTTGTATCAGAGCCTTGATCTCAATCCCCTTCCAAATTTTCTTCCTCCTTTCCAAAAACCTTGCCTCTCTAAAACCCTAGATCTAAATCATCAATCTACTCCAAAAAAATACATTGTTCATCGATGATGTTCATCGACGGCACTGTTCATCGACGGCACTGTTCATCACCATTGTTCATCGGCATTGTTCACTACAGAGCACAGTCGTAGTTCGGAGTTCATTTCTCACCCGTTCGGAGTCCGATTTGAGTTCCGTCCGAAGCGTGGAGTTTGTGACAAAGTCCCGAGCCATTGGAAAAGTTCACAGCAGTTGAATAAAAGATTTGTACTCCACAAGTCCGTATTTAGTGCCAATATGGTTCGTGCAGCAGAAGTGTAGTAATTCTTGGGTAATTTTTGATCCTTATACACTGAAAGTTTATTCATAAAAATTTCTTTTGTGGAAGATAAAAAATATTGATGCTGATGATAAAAAAGTTGAATGGGATATGTATGCGGCTATTCCGTATTTTTGGGATTCTATTGATCATGATGGGTATGAAAAGTGAGAACTCTCCAATTATTTCTCCTTGACACCTGAGTAGAAGTGATGCTAACCCAAATGAAGTTGACTGGAGAAGATTATTGGTGATGAAAAGATAACCATATCGACTGTCGATATTAGTTTGTCTTACAGGATCTTCTTCATATCTGGTATGCTCTACACCTCGAGAGGCCACAATTCAGTGCTCTAGTCGCTAAATGTAAGGAGATCCTAACTGGCTTGGGGAAGATTCTAGAAAGCAAGACAATAGATGTTATTGAAGATCCAAAAGCAGAGACAGAAGTTGATGATGAGTCAAAGCCAAGGCTAGAAAATTATTGCTGAGTTGGTGTCACTGTAAGAAGAGATTTTCTCACGGCCCATAGAAGTTGTATAGCTGCCTATTAAGACCGTTGTATATCATTCAGCAGATCCTACTGTGGATCTAGTACTATCTTTGACAGTTATGAGGCCTCATTATCATTGAGATCGCCTGATGAGTCCGACCTCTTGCAGATATGTTTAAAAAAGATGAGTTCACAGGAGATCAGGCTACTTATGGTGCAAAGTGCAGTCGGTTCAGTTTCATCACGGATGATTCACATCTGTCTACTACATGTGATTGACTCGACCTACCATCCTTCACATCCGATCTGTCACAGAAATCAGTTTCACCTCAGTAACCTTGGTTCAGCTATGACGCGTCAGTGCTCTTTTCTCGATCACCACTTTTGCCTGATTGAGGATGTGCGATGAGGTTCAACCCGATTGTGCTTGTCTTGCTACTTACCACTGCATTCACCGGAGATGAATGCTTTCATGCCGTGGAGAATTGATAGGAATCACTTTTAGTTGCTTTTTATTGCAGTCTTTTTATTTGCCTTTATTTTAGGCTTTTTATTGTTTAATCCCACATTGCTTGTGATGAAAATTTTTGCTTTGTACTACTTATTAGAGGCTCAACTTAATAAATAAGGTAGACAATGAGTGAACTAAAATTTTCAGTTAAAATTTTAGAATTCTTAAGTTCTTAAAATTGAGGTGTGAAGCCCGTAGTGTAAAGGGTGCGAAGCCCAAAATCTATCCGGTTCTTATATCTATTTCTCAAACTCTAATTTTTTTTTTTATTTTCTTGTCAAAACCCTAGTTTTCTATTTCTTTGATTTGAAAGTGATTTTGATTCTCCCGTATTACATCAAGTTTCCATTAAGTTTCCATCAAAGTTTCATTAACTTTTTCCATCATATATTGACCAATGGCCCACTATTATTTATTTTGTTTCTGCCATCCATTTTTTTGAAGCCTTGACAGACCATATCCCAAAGGCAAACTGATAATGTAGATGTGCTATGTTTGTACATGCGCAAGTGACACAAAGATCTGTAACTTATAAGTTGTTCAGGATTAAAATTAAACTAGGAGTTCGTTTTCCTATCAGTCTGACAAGATATAAAATGCATGATTTTATATTAACTTTAAAGTCATGATTCTTCTAAATTGGTAGTTAGCCAAGCAGAAGTCTGATAAATCTTTTTGGTTAAAGTCGTGACATCCCAACCTAAAGTAAAGGTAAGGTTTCAAATGTTAGGTTGGATAGGGGTTAACCATGATCCCAACTAACTTGCCAGAGTTTCATTTTACAATATTATAAAAATCGTCATATCTGGCTGTGTAAACATATGCGCAAAAGGACTACATTGAATTAAGAAAACATTGGCCAGATGGTAGGGTAATAAAATATGCTAATTAATGCAGGGTGTGTGCTTGGTTAATATTGCAAACCCACTTAGTCGACTGCATAATTGACGTGAGGTTGGAGATTTAAATTTCTTTTGACCCGTTAACCTGACTCTTAAAACTAATCATATCACTCTTTTTCTCTCAATTCGATCCTAGCGGCCACCAAAGTCCCACTCTTACCCTTCTCTATGTAGGACACAAAAACTCCTACAATGGCAATAAATTAAACAACAATGGCACTGACACAATCAATGGTGATATGAACTTCAACAAGGAAGAGACCTTTGGGTTTGATTTCAAGTTCGCTTTCTTCTTGGCTTTCTTTTTCTTATTTCCTTATCCACTTATTGCACAAGTCCGCCTATCTTTACTCGGCCGTGTCAAGTCTTTTCTTCAAGCGTTGAATAACAATCTTCCATTTTCAATAAATATTTTCTCAATGATTCTTCTTCTGAGGAAGCTGCAAGCAACCCCCA
Organism: Agave tequilana; assembly: GCA_038442645.1. Lineage (NCBI taxonomy): Eukaryota > Viridiplantae > Streptophyta > Magnoliopsida > Asparagales > Asparagaceae > Agave > Agave tequilana. The sequence continues at coordinate 59,517 of JAVJIF010007700.1, forward strand.
GCAAGCATTCTTAGATTTTGTTTGTTCATTATATAACATGCAAAAATTAACCTTAAAACATAAGGTATTAAATATTGTTTGCGTTTTCAACATCACAATATAAATCAGTTGAATTTGCAGTGTTCCAAAATCGGTTTCATTATTCGTGCGGTCCAATACTAAATAATGATTAATCGGATTAATCGGAGATTAACCGGGATTAATCATTTTTAAAAATTTTAATATATTTAATTATATTTATACACAACTACATATGAATATATACAGTTAATTATTGAAAATACCTAAATATTATTCAAAACAATATCTAGATGTGTAAAACATGATATGATGACAAGACAATATGAATAAATAGTAAAAAAGAACAAGTAAAAGAACTTATCTCTTTACATTAGTAATCTAAGATTTCAAATTTTATAACATAAATATAAATCAAAGAACTTACTTGTAAAATAAGATAAATAAAAAAATTAGTTAGTTTATCAATCAAAATAATGAGCTTTAAAGACTGATGGAGAAAGATTGCTAAATAAGTTAATTTGAAAAATAATTAAAATAATAAAACATAAGTATCACTTTTTGCAAAATATACAATAATAAAATATCATAATTCTATTATTTAATAAATATCAGCTCATCTACTATTTAATAAAATATCATTATCAAATCATCAACGTCACAATATAAACTACTTAGCGATCCAACACACACAAAGTGATAAGTTTTTCAAATAAAAAAATATGAAATACCTAAATGAGTAATCGGGAATTAATCGAATTAATCAGGCATTAATCGGAGATTAATCGCAGATTAATCGTTTTGGACTCGATTAATCGCTCAAGCGCATAATCAGATTGATTAATGTAATATTAAACGGGCTGCCACTGAATAGGATTAATCGGCCGATTAATCCAATTTTTAGAACAGTGTTCAGAATTAGGGCTTTACACCCAAGAGAATAGTTTTTTCACTTTATGCTTCACACACAAAGATTAAAAAAATCAATTAGGGTTTCACTTTTAATAACTCATTCATTGATCTCAAAATACAATCCTACAAAGATATTTACAGACAAAGGTCATGTGCATTTCTTGTGCCCTACTCATAAAAAAAAACTACTAAAAGAAATCTCTTAATCATAAAAGAACTCTTAAAAGAAATAATAAAAGAAAAACTAATAAAAATACTACTCCTAGTCCTAATCAAATTCAATTCAAATTTTCTCTCTCTTTGCTCAAATAGTTCCTCTAATAACTCCGTAGATCTTCATTATCTTCATCAATTCTCTAGTTAGAAAAAACACATCCTCAAGTACAAAAGTGTGATATCACGAAAAATCTCAAACATAAAAGTTGGACTAGATGTTGGACATGGCTTCGATGGCTATAAACAGCAACAAATCCCCATTTCATAGAAGACATCTGAGTCAGAAAGATTACAAGGGATCATACTCAACTGGCGATATCTACATAAATGATTGAATTGACTTGTTGGATGGCAAAGGAACCAATTCTGATAGTAGTGGTATTGAATCAAGTGCTATGTCAAGCTCGAATTCAAACTCAGTCAGTGGCACCAAATCAATCTCGTTGGCTCGAGATCGGGCTGAGTTAGTAACACTGGATCAAACGTTGCCTTTGGTTCAAGCTCATACTTAGTGGTACTAGATCAAACGCAATTTGAAGTTTGAGGTTTGAGCTTAGACTCAATCAATAATACTAGATCAAACCTTGCTTCAGGCTTGAGTGCAGACTCAATCAGTAAATCAAAGTTAAAAAACAGCTCAAACTCTATATTTGATTTCAGCATTGACTCTAATTCTATCTCTACATGTACCTCTAGCTCTGGCTCTTGATATGGCTTTGAATCTAATTCTGAATCTGATTTTAGCTCGAGCATAGCTGGTTCCAGATTTGACACTGGCTCGGGCATAGCTGGTTCTGACTCTGACTTCTGCTCGGGCATAACTAGCCTCATATTTGACTTTGGCTCAGGCATAATTGGTTCCAATTTTAACTTTTATTCGAGCATATCTAGCTTCAGATTTGACCTCTACTCAGGCATAATTGGCTTCGAAATTAACCTATGCTCAGGTATAACTGGCTCCAGATCCAACCTCCTTCCCATTAATTGTTCCCTACCCAGATGTATCCCGAAAGGTTTTGACCTACATAAGAAGTTGATTCAGCAATTGTTCTTCACTAAACTTATGCATGGCTTCTCGAGAGGCTCTGTTCTCCATATAGTCTGATTGAGTAGCTTGCTATTGATTATGTTAGAGGGATGTCTCCCACGAATCGAATACATTGCAAACAACTCAAATCGGCTTCGGAACGACTGAGAAACAACCTGAAAATCTAAATTTGATGCTAATCGGGTCTAAAACTGCAAACGAGTCAGGTCTAGCCTAAACAAGGTTCAAAAACTTGGCCAATCCGGTTCTGACTCAGTCGAGTCGGAACCGGCACGACCTTCCCCGTTCGAGACCAGTCCACGAGTCAACCTATTGCATTGTTTTGCTTGACTCGGGAACGACTCGGCGGAGTCACCCGAGTCGAGGTCGAGTCGGCCCCGAGTCAAGGCCGAGTCAAGCTAAAATTTCATATAATTTAAATTTTTACTAGAAAAATATAGCAAAATTTTACTTTTATAAAAAGAGTAGTTAATTTAAATTTAATTAATTTCATAAAATTTACCAAATTATGCATATTTTGATATTTTAATACTGTGACACATATATTTATGCATTATCTTCATATTTAGTGTGCTAAGTGATATGCTTTGGACATATTATAAGCCAATTTTGATGTTAATATTTTTTTATGATTTGTCATGATTTTTTCAGAATTTTTTGAGCTCCCTATGTAGTGTTTCGAGTGTCTCGCCCGAGTCAAGACCGTGACACCGCCACCGATGTTGAACGGTGTCCGCCGAGTCGTGAGTCGGCGGTCGACACCACGACTTGAACCATGGGCCTAAACCTGTTTGGATTCAAATTGATCCTTGCAGGTCTGCATAAGGACTGCATGTTGGGTTAGGTGAAGACCGGGTCGAGATATGACTCTGAATTGGATTCGAGTCAGAATTGTACGATCTGAACCATAATCAGGTTAAGTTGACCTTCTTGTAGTCGGAGTTGCAGCGCTTGCTCTGCAGACCCAATTCAACTTTGGATCAAGATCATGAGGTTGAAGTCGATGGGTTCCAAAGTTTTGACAGGTCAGTTTCACGTCAGAGTTGGTCGACGAGAATGCGATGGTGGAGAGGTCTGTGCTTAGGGATGAAGGCCGAGATCCAGCTGTCGTTAATGGTTGACGTTGGATTCTGAGTCGGAATCGAAGTCGTTGATGATGGGGTCATCGTCGATGTCGTTGTTGGGGTAGCGGATGAATCAATTTAGAAGAGGGAGAGGTCATGGTGAGGTTGTTGTTGGCGAGAGGGGCAGCGCAAGTGTGAAGTCTTGGCGGTGAGGCTTGAAGGTTAGGGTTAAGATTTGGGTTTTGGGGTTGGTGGCTGCTGAGAGGAGGAAGAGAGACAGAAATTTTGTGTTTTGTGTTGGATAGATGAAGGAGACGATGTACATTAGGTTTTGGGAATTTTTAGAAAACTCTCTTGCAATTTTGAACAGTAACTTTTTTTACTGATAAAAAACCTAGAAGATTTTTGGAAAGAGAAAGAAGAGAAAGAAATCTTGGGATTTTTTTAATGAAACTAAAGAATTTAGGGAAGATAAAGGAGGAAGAAATCTAAATCTATCTCTAGGGTTTTTTTAAAAAAAAACTATGAAAGAGGAAGGAAGAGTTCTAAATTTAACTCTAAGGTTTTGAGATTTTTGTGAAAGAATTCAGAAATTTAGCTTTGTTACCAAATTAGACGCATGAAAAAAGGGGAAATTAGGGTTTGTGATAGGATTGCGAAAAACTAATTTAGAGTTTATAGAAATTTAAAAAATAAGATTTAGGTTTCGCATTTAGGTAAATTGATTGCTCATTTCATACATCGCACATAAAGATTTAGAATTAGAGCTTGGCTTTCAAGAGAATTACTTCCCTCACTTCATGTTTTGCACACAAATATTAAAAAAACCATTAGCGCTTCAAATTTTAATAACTCATTCATTGTCTCAATGTACAATCATACTAGGATATTTATAATGTCATGTGCACTTCTCGTGTCCTTCTCCTACTCATAATTTTTTTTTAAAAGAAATCTCTTAATCATAAAAGAACTCCAAAAAGAAATAATAAAAGAAAAAACTACTACTCAAATCCATTTCTTTCTCCTTACTTGAGTAGATCTTCCAATAGCATCTTGGATCTTCAATGTACTCATCACACACATTTCTGTGTAATTCCACATGTTGTGTAGTGTAATCTGGTCATGCATTATTCTGACACATCATGCATACATGTTTTAAAACATTGGCGCCATTAAAAAGAATGAAAACATTTGCTGACACATTTCCCATCACCAAAATAAATTTTCTATTGCAAGCAGCGACAGATAAGAACAATCCCTTCAACATTTATAAATAGACTTGCATGAGGCTTCGGATATTTACCATTATCACCGTCTTCTAAAGCCTCTTCTCATTATGTTCAGCATTTGTCAAATTAAGGTCCCAGTAAGTTCTGAGTTAATGGAAGTAAAACTAGAAAATTGCTAAAGTAATTTGATCTCCAAAATGAACATATTCAATCTCTGATTGAACCTAGGAATGTCTTTTGTTTTATTATAATAATGGACTCAATTAGCTTTTCCTTTTTCCTAAGGTCTTCAGCTAATGAAATCCAGAGGTTGTAGTCGCATCATTTGGATGTGATAGGTGGGATTATGTCATGTCCTTCAATGTAGCAGCAGATAATCAAATGTTTCAAGCACAAACACAACACCTAAGGACTTTACCTAAGTTCATTGGTCAAGCTGTTCAATTTGCTAGCATGAGTGTGGATAATGTACGATCCACCTGCATCAAAGCCTATATGCGGATTTTTGCTAAGTTGACTGTTCCAGCTTTTTAATCTGCCACTATGAGAAGTCATACTTTCATGATTTTCAGTTGATATTTCCCTTGACATCACAGCATAAAAAGAACAGTGCAACTTTAACATGGAAATCACATAGCAAAAATGTGGCAAGCCACCCCAAAAATCATGTATAGGATAATTAGTTAAAGAAGCTGAGCAGCAGAATGTGGGAACTCCAGATATAGAGGTTCAGTTAACTGAAGGCATACCTGTAACAAGTATTACAAGAATAACAGCAAAGGCAATGCTCCCTCCATCATACCATCCTTCTTTGATACCCTAACCGCAGATACATTAAGAGAATGGAGACTTCAGAAACCCGAGAAAAGTTAAAGGTCACCCATATAAGCATTCAGGAAAATATAATAACATTAGGTTAATAACAAACATTAACACATGAAACCAAACTCTTAAACTTTTTTTAAGAGTCATAAAATAGTTAATACCAGAGAAATACATACATGTCGTCGCCGTCATCATCTTAAGCCTTTTCCAATCATAACGGTTTGGAGTGGCTATGGAGCAAGGCTCCAGCAAGTATTTCACAAAGTTTGTGACCAGTTGTCAACTTGATGCAACACACTTGTAACTAGTAACAATATTCTTGACATATAAAAAATATGGACAAGAGAGAGGCTAGGCATGACATCCTCTACATCTCTAAACTAGGGAGAAAGTCTAGAAGGAGAAAGACCATAGTTTTATTATGGCAACAAGCTCAAAGATGACATTCTTATCGCTACTACATAACACCAGAGACCTCCTACCCTCTAACATACGAAGTCGGCCTCACAGTTTTGTGAGGCCAGCTGTGGTGCTTCCCTCCATTTAGTCTGTGCTGTAATAGTGACAGCATACAGGTATTAAGAGGGGGAAAACAATCTAGAAGAATATTTTTATATCTAGTCAGGCAAATGGGAAACTTAAGTTGAAGGCTAGACCCCCCAAAATTTTGAAGCAGACTTGGACCATTTTAGGATTAGAACTTAGAAAACAAAAGAAATGAGTGGGCCCATCCAATTGCATAGACTCTATGCTACATGCTACTGCTATTGTCTAAAGGTATATTTTTCACATGACTTCCTCCCAAGTAAAGCTATTTGCATATTGACATATATATAAAATTGTGGAGATTTTTAATGTTTTAAGTTCTTACAAATTAATATTTGTCATATATAACCCTGAAAAATACTTAAAACATAAACATTTAAATTTATCATATTGCCTGAACACAAGGTAATAGTTACAAATATACCGACTAAAATTTAAGAGAATAAAAATTTCACTTGCCCTCCAAATATCATCTAAATGTACATCCATCTAGAGTAAATGGTTAGCATAAATGCCACCTCCATAATTATAACTTTAATACAGCATTAAACTGCCCTACAGAACTAATTCAAAGAATGTTAATTACATATGCATTCTTACATCAAAAATATTCAATTTTATAAATATATTCATTTATATCTTCCTGCATGCACACCTCTAGTAAAGTTAAAGTAGCACTGTGTATACATATAACTACTATCACTACTATCATTGCACCCTTCGCACCTTTATACTCTCAGACTTTCATAGTAAATTTTACAATGTTTCCCCCATTTCACTCACTAAAAAACTTCTATAACTTTATTTGAAATGCATATGCATTGCACATGTTGAAAAACTAGTAGAACAAAAGTGAAATTGGACATCAAAATTCTACATAATAGAGGCAGTTTTACTTTATTGGTTAATAAACAGCACCTTTTTCTAGATCAGATAAGAAAGTATCAATTACTTTTCAGATTATCATGGTTGTCAAAAGATGCAAGAGTCAGGCTAAAATTACACATGGAAATGGTAAAACGTTACCAACCTAACAAAACAGCCATATCCACACTTCAAAGTGATATTAATGGAGTTTTTTTTTTCCTTTTTGATTCTTCCAAAACAAAATAAGTGGTTACAACCATTTCTAAAACAAAAGAAGGTGAATAGCGCTAAAAATGGCCTCTGATGTGAATAAAACTAAGGTTCCATCTTCTTCCCAATTTCCCCCAAATCCAGTCCCCTTTCCTGATCTTCGGCAAGATTTGCCGGTGATCTCTCGTTCTTCTTCCCCAAATCCAGTCCCCTCCACTAGTAAGAATCCTTTCTCAGTACCTTTGTCCTCGTTTCCTTCAAGTTCAGATCCCTCTTATAAGATTTTGAGATCTGGGGCGAAGCTCCAAGGGTGGGCTTCGGGGCTAGGGGTGGTTCGATTGGAGCTCGGAGCGATAGGAGGGTTTCCAAGGAGTTGGAGAGGCTTCAACAAGTCTTCTCCGATTCTGTTGTTATCTTACCGGAGAGACTTCGAGAAGCTAGAGAGAAATGGCATAATGCTTTGATCGGTAAATTCCTTCGTAGACGAATGGATTCCGATTTCATTGCTAGAGCTTTATCTTACAAATGGAAGTTGGTGGGAGACTTAGAAATTATTCCAATTTTAAGGGTTTCTATATTTTCCAATTCACAAATGATGAAGATCGGCATAGCGTGCAAACATTGGGGCCATGGGTCGTTCCTCTGTGTTAGCGCTTGGGGAGTGGCGTCCCAATTTCAAACCACAGAGATATCAGGTGTCAAAGGCGATGGTGTGGCTCAGATTACCAGGGCTCCCGCTCGAGTATTGGGATCGGGATATTGTGTTGGAGATTGTTGCTGAGGTTGGTAGGCCGATGGAGGTTGATCTTTGTATGGCAAATCTTGTGAGAGGTGCCTTTGCTAGGGTTTGTATTAAGGTGGATATGTCAAAACCCAATGTTGTTGGTTGTCTGGTGAGATCGACAGAGGAGGTAACTGATTTCTTTCAAGAATTTGTTTGTGAGGGTATTGGTGTATATTGTTGTCATTGTGGGATGGTTGGGCAACAGATGGCTAATTGTTTGTGTCTGGAAGCTAATGGTCTTCGTTGAGAGGTAGTAAAGTTGGCGGGTGATGGTGAGGTTGTAGTTAATGTAGAGAAAGAGGTAGGAAATGGCTTATCAGCGCGGACGAGGTGGTCTCAGTGATGGGGTCTTCTAAGAAGGGATCTGTGGCTTATCAGTCCAGAAGCAAGAGTTGCAAAGGTGGGAGCGAAGCCAGGTAAGGTTGGGTGTAGTGCTTCATGTGCTGTTGCGAGTTAACCTGCTGATAGTTTGAAGCGAATGAGAGAAGAGAAGATAGCAAGTACATCTTTTCCAAAGTTGATGACGGGTATGGATGCTAAGAGGTCATCTCAAGATGGGAGCATTGTGTGCGTGTTGAGGCTGTGGTGCACATTTGCCCACCATCTGTCTGATGAATTGTCTCTTCTAGAATTGCAGAGGCGCGGGTAATTCATCAACTCGTGCCTACTGTAGTAGATTGATGGTGAAGCACCAAGTTTTGTTGGTAGTGTTATTAGAAACGCAGCTAGCAGGAATGGGACTAAATAAAGCCATGTGTAGACTCCCATGTGATATTAACAGGTATGATATCCCTGCTGAGGGTCATTCTGGGTGTATTCTCGCGTTTTGGAGGTGTTCGGGATAGACTTTAGATGTTATTCCCGTTGAGCATCAGGCCTTTGCAGTGAAGATTACTGAGGGGTCTGGACAGGCATAGTGTGTTTGCGGGGGTTTATGCGAGTCTGAATCATGTGGAAAGGAGAGAATTGCGGCATAATTTGGGTCAATTGGTGAATGGGGGTCTCCCTGTTTGCTTTGTTGGGAATTTTAATATTCTCACAGAGCCATCAGAAAAGCGTGGAGTACTTTTTAAGGAGTCATTGGAGGTGTTGGAGTTTTGTGACTTTCTCATGGATAATGGGCTATTGGATTTGAGTTTTATTGGCCCTCCATTCACTTGGGTCAATATGCAGCAAGGCCAAAAAAGGATTTGGGATAGATTGGATAGGGGAGTTTGTTCTCCAGAGTGAAAATCTTGTCATCCGGCATCTTCGATGCAGCACTTGGCAAGGATTGCTAAAGATTATAGGATGTTGCTTCTGAGGTTGCAGGGTGGAGATTTTAGTGGTCCGAAACCTTTTCATTTTAGGCAGATTTGGTGGGAGACAGAGGGCATTAAGGAGGTGGTGGAGGATGCTTGGAAGAAGAGTCTGTGTGGATCGCCTACTTTTAGACTGGCTCAGAAGTTGATTGGCCTGAAGCATGAGTTGAGAAGGTGGAATAAGGAAGAGATGGGTGATATTTTTTTTGAGAGTAGAAGAATGGAGAGAGTTATTGTTGATTTTCAGGCAGTGGATGAGAAGAGGCTATCTGCTGATCAGCATGACAAGTTGGCCTGTGTGTTGGCTAGGTATCACAATTTGCTTCGTCAACAGGAACTTTTTTGGAGACAGAAATCTTGTATTAGTTGGTTAAATAAGGGTGATAGCAATACTAAGTTCTTTTATCGCTGTACAGTTGTGAGGGGAGCAAGGGACTTGATTGTTGAGCTTAAAGATGATCAGGTAGACCGCACTTAGTAGACCGCACTGATCCAGCACAATCGCTTCTTGAAGTAACTTCTCCCTGATCATCTTTAAGCTCATCAATCAAATCTCTTGCTCCCTGATCATTCAACTCAAAGATGATCAAGGAAGGGAGCAATCAGTGCAGTTGTGCTGGATTTTTTCACGAAGCGATGGGTTGGTGCTTCGTCTACAGCCTGGGAAAAGCTTTATCTTATCTTCAGAGTGAAATTTCTTCCGATCAGAATGATTTTCTATGTTGGTTGACTATAGAGGAGGAAATTGAGAAGGTGGTGATAGAGATGACTGTTGACAAGGTGCCAGGTCCTGATGGAATCCCGATTGAGTTCTATAAAAAGTGCTAGCAGACGATCAGGTGGACCTTATTGCTGTGGTGACTCATTTCTTCTCTACTTATAAACTCCCTCCTCAATGGAAGTCTGCTTTTATTACTCTCATCCTGAAAGTCAAAGGTCCAACAATTGTGAAGGATTTTTCAGGCTCATTAGTTTGTGTAATGTGTGCTACAAAGTAGTTTCCAGGATACTGGTCAATTATCTCAAGAGTGTGCTGCTGTCTTTGATTTCTCAAGAACAGAGTGCTTTGTCAATGAAAGGTTCTTGGATAATGTACTGATTGCGCAAGAAATATTACATTCGATGGGGAATAGGAGAGAACGGAAGAAGCTGATGGTGAGAAAGATTGACATGGAAGAGCTTATGATTTGATGCCCTCAAAGAGGTTATGATGAGGTTTGGGTTTGCAAAGAAATTTATTGATCTAATCATGGGGTGCATATGTGAGCCCTCCTCTACTGTTTGGTGAATGGGTTATCGACAAGCTGGTTCCAATCTACGATGGGTTTGTGACAGGGGGATCCGTTATCATCATACCTCCTGTGTTAGGTGCTGACAAGGCTTGTGAAGGGGAGCAGGGGGGAAGGAATGCTTACTGGGCTTTCTATTGGGACTGGACACATTGGCCATCTACTTTATGCAGGGCTGCTTGATGGTGGCTCAAGCTTCAGTCATGGAAGCTGGAGTTTTGAGTGATGTACTGGGGGAGTATTGTAGGATAAGTGGGCAGAAAGTCTAACATAGCCAACTCACAGATTATCTTTGGTGAAGATGTTCCTCCTCGACATCATCGGATAATCACATGTGTGTTGAAGATGGCTTAAGGTAAGTGTCCTATCCACTATCTTGGAGTTTCTGTTTGAATGAGAAGATTACCTCTCTCTGCTTTTAACCCTCTATTGGAGAAAATTAAAAGCAGATTAGCTTCATGGAAGGCGCAGGCTCTCTTTTGCTTGCAAGGAGACTCTTGCGCAGTCTGTGCTACAATCAATCCCAATATATCTTATGTCTAGTAGTTGGATGCCAAAGACTTTATTGGGGAAATTGATGGGTTGTGCAGGAAGTTTGTTTGGAGTAAAGATGGAGATAGTCGCGGGTTGGTACTTGTAGGCGGGGACAAGTTGTGCAGTGTTAGGATTTGTGACTGGAATACGTCGTGAAGGTAGACGAAACTTCAGAGATCAAAGAACGGACGTGTACTAAGAGTTGTGCACATTACCAGTCGACTAATACTGGGTATAATCGACTAATCACATAGATTAGTCGACTAGGTTGGCCAACAGAGAGTTGGATTCTCGAATTTTGTCAGAATAGTCGTCTAGTACATGGTATTAATCGACTAATGCATGGTATTAACCGACTAATACCCTGACCTAGTGGTCTAATATTGGGTCTGGCAGTTTATTTTTCTGAATCTGCTTCCATATTCGAGTTGAATTTGAGTTTCTTTTATTCTGAGGTGATGATTGTTCGTATTGTTAAAGTTTGTTTAAGATTAGAAGAGTTCTATGGTTTATAAATAACCCCTTAGGGGGCCTTCGATGTAATCCAAAGAATTTGTAATTCTTAAGAGTGTAATTCATCTAAGAGATTCATGAGAGAAGCTTAGCCACAAGGGTTCGCTATCTTGGCGGTCATCAAGGGCTTGTAATCTTCTCGACATTAGGTGTAAATAATTCTTATTATACTCTCCCAAAATTTTAATAAATTTCTCTCCTCCCGTAGACGTACACATGATCTGTTTGATCGGTGGAACCACGTTATATTATGTTTCATCTTTCTATCTATTTGGAATTGTTTATTCTCTTCTTCTCGTTGCCTTAGTAGATCAGCTGGTTTGTTTCCATTGTGTCGCCCCAGTCGATCTAGTCATGGGGGCATCTCTGAATTCACAACAATTAATATCAGAGTAAAGTTAACTTGAAGATATCTACGATCAAGTTCGATATTCAGAAGTTCGATAGTGTCATCAATTTCAGCAGATGACAGATTAGAATGAACACCATACTTATCCAGAGCGGGTTGAAGAAAGCACTACTCGAGAGGAAAAAAGTCTCAAGACATGAAGAAAGAAACTTGGCAGAAGTTAGATGAGAAAGGCTTAACAGCTATTCAGTTTTACTTGGCGGATGAAGTATTAGATGAGTTTTCTATAGAGAAAATAATATTATCATTATGGGAGCGATTCAAAACCATTATCTGAAGAAGTAGTTGGTGAATCAGTTAATTCTGAAACAGTGTCTCTTTTTTCTTCGCATGCATGAAAGTACACCTATCAAGTTTCACATTACAGAATTTTTTCTATTATTAATAATTTACATAAGATAAATGTTAAGATAGAAGATGAAAATTAAGCACTTCTATTACTGTGCTCTTTACCTTCTTCATATAAGAGCTTTAGGAAAGCTATCATTTATGGAGGCAAGTCAACAGTCAAGGCAAATGAGGTTAAAAAGTATCTGCTCAATAAGGACAAAATTAGCACCCAGTTGACGGGTGAGTCTCATCATGATGATTTTGGGTAAGTTCATTATTTAAGAGAGAAGAATAATAATGAAAGTTTCACGAGTAATTCAAAACAAAAGAATTTGACGTGCAACTATTGTCATAAGAAGAAGCACATTAGAGCTGATTATTGGCTTCAAGAGAAGAAACAATCAGATGCTAATAGTACTGAGCTGATTGGAGAAGATAAAAAATAATGTGACGTTCTATCTGTTACAGACAGATCAGTTGGTAACAAAGAATAGATGGATTATTAACTCTGAATGTTCACAACACATCAGTTCCAATAGGAATATGTTCTCTTCATATACTTAGATTCAAAGGGGAGAAGTCTTCATGAGAAATTCTGCAACTAGCAAGGTGATTGACGAAAGAACAATCCAATTTCGGTCTCATGATGGATGCATCACTACTCGTCAAGGTGTTCGCTATGTTTCTGAATCAAGGTACAATCTCATCTTTCCTGAAGCCTTACCAGGAGAAGGGTTCAGTTTCAATTTTGAAGGTGATCTTATAGAAGTCTCCAAAGAGGCCCATGTGAAGTTTCAGGTCGAACATGTCGGCAATATGTATATGTTGTGAAATTCAAAAGTTACAATTGGTGGATTGCACTTATTCTCTGCTTCGAAAGCGACGGTTGTGAAACAATTAGAGACTATGATGGTTTCGAGCTCGGATATTCAGTTGTACCCCAAAAGAAATTGAGACTAAGAGCGCAACAAGAAAGTCCAGATCGTTTCTCTTATGGTGGAGTAAATTCTCATAAATCCTGTGTGAATCAAGAAGATAGTTGGGTGTTAAAGTTCAGGTTGGGTCTAAACTTATTCGACCTAATCAAGTTGTGAGCCCTATGAGGAGGTTATGGAGAAGAGGGAGTGAGATGGAGATGAATTCAAGTTTTGTTCAGTTGTGCGTGGATGCGAGCACATGAAGCATGGTGGCTATTCTCGGACTTGAACGTATTCGAGTCATGAGGGAGATTGTTAGGATTTGTGACTGGAATACGTTGTGAAGGTACACAAAACTTTGAAGATCAAAGAACGGGCATGCATAAGAAGTTGTGCACATTATCAGTCGACTAATATTGGGTATAGTCGACTAATCTCACATGGATTAGTCAACTAATACATTGTGTAGTCGACTAGGTTGACCAACAAAGAGTTAGGGTTTTAGAATTTTGTCAGAGTAGTTGACTAGTATTTAGGCCTCGTCGATTAATACCCTGGCCTAGTCGACTAATATCGAATCTCGCAGTTTCTTTTTCTGGATCTGTTTTCAGATTCGAGTTGGATTCAGGTTTCCTCTATTCTGAGGCGGTGATGAAGTTTGTATTGATAAAGTTTGTTTATGACTCATGGTTCAAAGACTCGGCCGAATCGGAGACGAGTCGACCGAGTCGTATCCGTCTCGGCCCGCTCCGAGAGGAGTCCGAGTCACGGGTCGGACGACTCAACTCAGAGGAGACCGACTCAGCCGAGAATTGGGGTCGACTCGGTCGACTTGGCATTATGATGATGATTTTGTGCCTCATCGCAATTTAATGCGGAAATAACTACATTACCATGTATTTATGAATGTAGTTTGTGGAATTTACTATATTGTGCGTGTATTTTGATATGTTTCTACCGACGACGCGTGTATTTATACTTTCGCTTTATGTTTAGTGTGCTAGGTGATATATTTTGGACATGTAATATATAAATGTGAATATCTACATTTTTTTAAGATTTATCGTGATTTTTTCAGAATTTTTGAGCTCTCTATGTAGCGTTTTGCGCGTATCGCCCAATACCGATTCGAGTCGCCGAGACCGATCCGTCTCAGTGCCCGCCGAGTCGGCGGCCGAGACCGCGACTGTGAACCATGTTATGACTAGGAGGGTTATATGGTTTATAAATAACCCTTGGGGTGGCCTTCAATGTAATCCAATAAATTTGTAATTCTTAAGGGTGTAATTCATCTAAGAGATTCGTGAGAGAAACTTAGTCATAGGGTTAGCTGTTCTTGACAACCATCAAGGCTTGTAATCTTCTCAGCGTGAGGTTTAAGTAATTCTCATTATATTGTGCGTGTATTTTGATATGTTTCTACCGACGACGCGTGTATTTATACTTTCGCTTTATGTTTAGTGTGCTAGGTGATATATTTTGGACATGAATATATAAATGTGAATATCTACATTTTTTTAAGATTTATCGTGATTTTTTCAGAATTTTTTGAGCTCTCTATGTAGCGTTTTGCGCGTATCGCCCAATACCGATTCGAGTCGCCGAGACCGATCCGTCTCAGTGCCCGCCGAGTCGGCGGCCGAGACCGCGACTGTGAACCATGTTATGACTAGGAGGGTTATATGGTTTATAAATAACCCCTTGGGGTGGCCTTCAATGTAATCCAATAAATTTGTAATTCTTAAGGGTGTAATTCATCTAAGAGATTCGTGAGAGAAACTTAGTCATAAGGGTTAGCTGTTCTTGACAACCATCAAGGCTTGTAATCTTCTCAGCGTGAGGTGTAAGTAATTCTCATTATATTCCATCAAAGTTTTAATAAAGTTTCTCCCTTTTCTCGGAGACGTACACCCAATCTGTTTGATCGGTGGAACCACGTTATATTGAGTTTTGACTTTCTATCTACTTTGAAATATCTTCTCTTCTTCGCTTTTTCTCTTTTTCTCATTGCCTTAATAGATCTTGTGGTTTGCTTCCGCTGCGTGGCCCCAGTCGATCCAGTCGTGAGGGCGTCTCCGAATTCACAATATGCAGGGAGCAAGGATGAGGGTGGCCTGGGTCTTAGACTCATGAGGCCATTCCTTGAAGCTCTATTGGGGAAGCAACTGGCAAAGTTATTTGCTAGACCATCGTCGTTATGGGCTCGAGTGATAAAGCACAAGTATAAGCCTTCAAGGGATGTGTGGGAGTTACAGTATGCTAGAACTGCTTCTCAAAAACTTGGCGTGCTATTGTTGGGGAGGGTGTCCTCAGGCAAGGGCTTAAATGGGAGGTTGCTGACGGTGCTTCCATTAGATTCCTTCAGGATCCTTGGGTGCGTTGTTGCCCTCTGTTGTGGCCGAATGCATTGCTGCCAGCTGTTGAGATGGATGATGTTCCAGCTCAAAGTTTTATAGCTTCAGGAGGGCAATGGGATCTAGCGAAGTTAAAAAGGAGTGGTAAGTTCTAAAGTGGGGCAGAGGATTGTGAAGATTCCGCTTCCTCAGTCACTGGGTGCAGATCGACTCAGGTTCCTTGGCGATGATTTGGCAGCGTACTCGGTTAGTAAAGCTTATAAGCTCATTTGTTCTTCATCTTCTTCTGATTCTGAGGCTGGTACTGGATGAAGATGGTGTGAGGAGGCTCCCTTGCTCGCAACGTATTCGTGCCTGGTGCTGGAAGGTTCTCAGAGGATGTATTCCGACGAAGTCTTTTCTTTTCTCCAGAGGTTTGGCAGGTGATGTTCAATGTCAAAGATGTTGTGGAGGGGCAGAAGGCATTCAACATCTCCTTCATTATCCTTGGTCTGTTGAAGTCTGGAATGACATTGGATCTGATTGTAGCTCCCTTCAATCCAATCGTGGTGTGAAGATTTGAGAAGAATGGGAAGAAAGGGGAGATTGGGTGATGAGGCTCAACTACGCAGTCTTTGCTTTACTGTGTATACAACTTGGGAGATTTGGACACAAAGGAATGAGTGGGTGTTTAATGGGGAGAGGATTTCTACTGTTATTCCCTGCCAAAGAACGATAGCAGGTTGTGGAGAGGATGGGATTGGAATCAGCTCAATGGGTTGCAGGTTCTGGGTATTGTTGGATTCCTCCTCCAACTCATGTTATAAAGGCCAATTTTGATGACTCATTATGGGATGTTGGACAAGTGACGGTGGGCTGTGTGTTCAGAAATGATCAAGGTAAACTACTGCTCATTGCTGGGTTTCTGTGTGAATATAATATAGCTTGGTGGATGAGGCAGAAACTTAGGGAAGCGTGGGAAGTTTTGAGACTAATGAATGCTCACTTTCCGGTGAATGCTATTTGGTTGAGGGTAAGGTGATACATGAGCTTAAGGAGTGTGATAGTGATAGTGAACCGTCTGATGCTCGAGGTATGCTGTCAAAGCTGGATGTATTCTCCATTTAACACATTCACCGTGAAGGTAATCCCTGTGCAGATTAGGTGACGAGATGGATTCGAGATCGAGGTTCAGATGTAGTTTTGTCCGATGGGTTCCCCTCACAGCTGTGCAAAACTGCTCAGGCAGATGCTGATGGCATCTGCTATGAGAAGTTGCAACTCCTGGCCAGAGGACCGTTTAGCAGCCAGAAAAAAAAAACCATTTCTAAAACAAGCTTATCCTTAATTTTCTTTTACTATGTTTGACAAATTCTTCCCAGAAGCCCCCTCTCATCATTCTTAATTAAAAATTAAGCATCCAGAGTAATTATTGCAGTTATTGTTCCATTATTACCAATAAAAGTGCCTCCGAAACATGTTGACTTATTTTAGAAGGCTAACTAAGCTACATCAATGTATATTGTTCTACAATCTTCAAATGAGGCATGAAGATCTGCAAAGGACTTGCGGTTCACAAGAAAAATAAAACCACAATCCCAAGGTTTACAGTCATACTAGCAGAAGATTAATATGATCCATCCACTCAACATGCTACATTGCAGTATCAACATCCAAAATATTGTGAAAGAATAGGAAAATGGAAATAGCAAAGAAATCAATTGTGAGGAAACAACAACAACAACAACAATATAAAATGCACAATAGAAAATACAAAAAAACTAAATAATAGATGTAATAACATCAAACTTACCTCAGTCTTTATTCCCAGTACTAAAGATAGCGCAGCTGCTATCATAAGTATGATGAGAGTTAAATCTTGCCAAGCTTCCCATAGAAAAACCTATACATTAGCTCATATTAGGAACTGGTGAGCTAAAAATGGGAAAAACAAATCAATAGTAAGAGGACAAGACAATACCCAAAAGCTTCGCCCTTTCTTTTGTGGATAAGTATTAGCCCCAAATGCATTTCTCCTACGTAATATATCAGCATCATCGCCAGTAATTCCTTTATCTAAGTTAGTCTTTAACATATTTGCAACGCCTTTAACCTGAGACATGGGAAACATATATTACATTGAAACAGCCAAAAGAAAAATTGTTAAATTTGTAAATCCAATCAAAGTACTTGCCCCGCCATATTCTTGTAGGGCAGAAAAATCATGATCCCTTGTCATCGCTGAAAGCTGCTCCACTCCAATTCCATAATCACCAGTAGGAAGCACTGGCGTTCCAGGAGTACCTATTGTGGGGACACATAAAACACACAGCAATAAGCAAAACAGCAAAAGCAGTGACTAAAAACATCAAGCATGATGCAAAACAGAGAAAACAGTCAGTAAAGCTAAAAACAATGAAGCAAGTTACCGCTAGCAGGAAATAAATTTTAGGGATAGCAGGAAATAAACAGTTTTAAAAAAAAACTCAAAAAGAGTAAGAAGAAATACGGCTTCATGCTTATATCAGGTATACGTGCAACTGAAGCTTACGCACAGGCGAGTGGACATGCACCCGCATATGTTCCCTTTAACTTTCACGTGTACACATACAACTGATGCTGTTTGGGAGTTTTTTAGTGGAAGGACAGGGGATTGGATGGAGCTTAGATGGATACAAGGAAGCAATGCACACTCAATGATTCCTAAGCTTGCAAAAGAACGAAGGCACTGGGAGGTGTATGCTAAACAAATAAAGGAAATATGCGTGTTCACGAGACCAGAGATACAACCTGAAGGGCTAAACATGGGTCACTTTTCTGCTTTATGCTTTATTCAGATGTGATATATATCAAAAACAATTTTGAAAACTTAGATAAAAACACAAGTCAAGTAAGCAAAAGAGAAATTTAAGGATATTGTACCGGGTGCCTCTCTTTCCCCAGCCTCCTTGAAAAGAAATGCTGCCTAAGAAAGTAAACAAACAAAATGAGCATCCACATAATGTATTATCTTACAAAATATGGCGTTAGGTAACAACATACTCGTATAACTTGAGCATGAGATCTGATCTTCCTCCTTATTTGTTCCTTCTCTTCCTCCTTTTTCAGATCCAAAGTATATCTAAATCGACGAGAAGCATTCAGCACAAGCGCTGCTTGCTGCAAAAATTAACAGCAGGAGGAAATAAATTACCAGTAACTTTACAGTAATAGAGCAGAATTCTAAACAGAAGTGGTCACTTGAAGCAAGTTGAAATAGTACTAGCTATTAATAATAAAATAAACACCACAACAATATACAGATTAAAAGTCACCAGATTTCACGTCATTCTTTTAACAAAACGATGTTAAAATAGATTTTTAACGTTGGTTTGTCTAAACCGACGTAATTTTGACATTTAACGTTGGTTCAAAAAGAACCGACATTAAAGATTGGGGTTTTAACGTCGGTTCATTTGAACCGACGTTAAATCCAAGGGTTTTAACGTCGGTTTATCATGTGCTTCAATAAGCTTTTAACATCGGTTCCTTAAGGAACCGACGTTAAAAGTTCATTTATAATGTCGGTTTGTTTTTAAAACCGAAGTTATATCTCACATATATGATGGCGGTTTTAAACCGCCATCATATACCTAAGAGATTTTACGACTCCTGAATACAAGTCAGTTGTAACGACCTGTTTAAAGTCGGTTTTTAACCGTCATTAATCATGTAT
This sequence comes from Agave tequilana, assembly GCA_038442645.1. NCBI lineage: Eukaryota > Viridiplantae > Streptophyta > Magnoliopsida > Asparagales > Asparagaceae > Agave > Agave tequilana. The sequence continues at coordinate 78,577 of JAVJIF010007700.1, forward strand.
TTTGTACTAGTGAAAATTTAACATCAACTAGCTGTATGTAATAATACTAAGCTCCAAGAAGGTTTAAACCATCCCCTGTTTATGTATTGTGTTGACCATTGTCCTAAACTTCCCCATAAGATTTGAAGAATTGGAAACTGCACATTATGCTCTTCCATTTGAGTAGATTTGAAGAATTGGAAACCGCACGTAATGCTCTTCCTATTGAGCGGTTCTTGAAATATATTGAACTATAACACAATGATTGAGCCAATGCTGAGATTAGGAGGGCTCCTTTTCATCATATTTTGAAAACAGACATTTTCTGGAGCAATCTACTACACTCTTTGAGGCGCAGCAATCGGTATATTGCTTGGACAGGACATGGCGTCAAATGTGCGAGCATCCTACAATGTCAGATTAGGACATGCATGTATTTTGTCGAGGTAGGATATCGTAGTGTGATAAGTAACAATTATCTGATTGACCTATAGTTTAACAAATAAATTTTAAGACTTGCAGTGTCATTTGAGTGTCTGGGAAGTATCCTCAAGTGACCTAGTGTCTGAATATCCCAATCAAGTCAGAAGAACTACGTTCAAAGTGCTCGGCTATGTAGCATGGAACCATATCGTGTCCGACACACGTGTAGACACACATGTCATGCGTATTTTTAAGAATTCGTCATGTGTCCGCGTGTCGTGTCCATTTCAATATTGTTGAGTCCGCGCAACATGGGTGCTCAGCAATGCTAGCTGGTATGACTCATAAAGTAGCATAGAGAACACATTTGAATATACAAGGGTAGAGTCACTGATAAATATTTGAATATCAACCTGGCTATTTAATCTCGGTTCAATGACCTCATCCTACAGTCATCAGCATTCAAGCCTCCAAAAGCCTGTTCCCATCAAAATGGGCTTGAATACCGATGACTAGAAACATAGGACTATAAGTTCAAGACTGTAACCCCTTGTTCCTTTATACTTTCTCCAACATAAATTAAGACATCCAATGAGTACATGAGTCCCACTCACTAAATATTGACATCACAATATTTTTCAGAGCATTTTTTTTGAATAAATCTTATATTTGAATTTAATTTCAAAAACAGATATCTCTCAAATTTATTTTCAAAAACCAATCTCTCTAATGGGCCGGCTCGACGCCACATAAGCGCTAGGTAGTTTCACCCAGCCTACGTGGGGGTTACATACGCAGGAGGCTATATTTTTGGTCCAGAATTGGCTACCCAGACCAAAGGGAAGGGCAGGGCGTGAACATGTTGCGGGTGACGACGACGGTGTCGATGGTTGATATATTGAGGTGGGTTTTGGAAGGGAGTCGACAGCAGTGATGATCCCTTCCTCGGCTTCTTGGATGGCGGAGGTGTGCTTGGCCTCGTAGTCATGTTGGAAGATGAATGGGGTGTTAGGGCTGAAGCATGCCCAGAACACAGACCCTAGATCACAAACACACACAAAGAGAGGGAGACCAAAATTTATAAGGTTCGGCAAGATGCCTACGTCCCCAGAGCAGAAGAGAGAGATTTATTGATGATTTACAAAAGATACAAGAAGATTACAATTGGTTCTCTCAAGAACTCTCACCAGAAATCAATCATGCTCTAAAATGAGTTCACATCCTCTATTTATAGCGAGAAGAAGAAAACCCCAAAACAACTCCAGGTCGGGTCCATGATCAATTCTGACCCGACTATCGGTCGACCGTTCCAACTGCGCGGTCAACTGCCCTCTGTCATTACAAGACTTACTGAAATATTGGTTGAACAGCTGGGTTCCTCTTCCTCGTGCAACATCGGTTGATTGAGCCGTCGACCGATCCAAGTCTTGTGCATGTCAGTCGACCGAAGTCCTGTCATAGAGTTTTAAAAAAACTCTTTCTCATGTTTTTGCCCTCTCTGCATTCTCCACCTCGACAAAGATTTTTTAAATCTGAATCGAACTCCAATGATTCTCTTTTGGTTCATGTAGCCTACCCCAAATACTTGGGACAAATGGCTTAGTTGTTGTTGTTTGTTTGTTTGAGCCGAACTCCAATGAACACCTGGCGAAATTGACACACGATTTCGGAGAAATTGATACACGATCTCGGCTTGAGTGCTCCGGACGAAATCGACACACGATCTCGGCGAAATCAACACATGATCTTCACTTGGCCGAACGGATCAATCGGTTCCTAAAAATGAATCGCCAGCACACTTACAATTGATTTCAAATGATCACATTGAATCCAAACGATTGATTCAATCCATAATTGAGTTTGTCGTCGCCACTAGCAAGTCCCTCCAAACTCACAAACAATCTCAACGGATCCAAATGATTGAATCAATTCAAATTGAGTCTGTCGTCCCCTCAGGCAACTCTCTCCAAATTCCAATATTAATTGTAAAGATTTCAAATTTCATCTCAGCTATCCAAACGGAATGCACCATACATGTCTTCCCAACACTTCACTGAAGAGAAACAACACCATATGAGCCGATCAACGAACGTGATGACAACTCAGCAACTGAATGGAGCACCATTCCAAATGACCTCAAGAAGAACTCAACATGAGCCAACACGGACTCTCCAACTGACTGACACTCCAGTACAAATGTTTTCAAGATGGTCCAACCAAATCTAAGTAGAGCACACCAAATACCAATATCGGCTCAACAAACTGAATGCGCGTCCCCTTATGTAAGCTTAACTATCTTCTCACCGTAAGATCAAATGTTCATCGAGATCACAACACTTCACCTCTACGTGAAGTCCAACTCTTCATCTCTACATGAAATTCAAATCAGCTTTCGTTGTCAATTCTCGAGAACTCAAATACATCAAATAGCTTCATACGGGCTGCATCACCAAACAGTTATGCTATCACAGCTGCCTACGTACCCTCTACTCAAGGGATCAAGCCTCTCGTAGTTCATTCAAAGAGCTCCACCGAGCTCAACAAACTCTCTTCTTTGCAGCAACGAACCCAACTGGCCGAGTCATATGAACCTCATTATGAGATACATGCTTCTTTACAACCTACCTTCGCGGATGCCCTTTGGTTCCTCTATCTGCATCTGATCCATCTTTTTCAACATGCTCGGTATCTATATCGGCTACTCGATCTCCACCCGGTGTCACGACTGATAGAATCCCAGACGATACTGAACCAATTGGGCAATGCGGAGTAGCATCAACCTCCACCCTCTGCGATACTTCTGAATTGGTCATCATTTTCTCCACCTATTGGGAGACGATAGGCTTCACCATTAAAGCCTCATTCAATGTGACATGTCTGCTTGAGACAAACTCTTTATTTTTTAGATCCTATAACTTGTAGTCTTTTCAGTCTTCCTTGTATCCTAAAAATATCAATTTGTTCATCTTAGAGTCCAACGTATCTTTCTTGACATCAACATAGGCCGAACAACCAAATACTCTAAGTAAACCATGACCACGAGCAGCTCCACTTGACCAAATCTCTAAAGGAGTCTTACCTCCTATCGTAACTGTCGATAGCCTATTCAAAAGATGACTAGCATACTCAACGCCTCAGCCCAAAACGATTTGTCTAACGATGCATTAGACAACAAATACCAAACCTTCTTCAGTAAGACACGGTTCATCTCTTTGGTTATACCATCTTTTCTATTTGTGAAATGGGTAACAATACCATTGTTCTGGCCAAATTGCAGAAAAGAATCCTTATACTCCTCAACATGATCATACCGGAGCACCTTGATCTTTCTACCTGTCTGATTTTCCATCAAATTCTTTCACTTCACCAACAACTCTAGGGCTTCAACTCTTTATCTCATCGAGTATACCCAACAACGTTTAGAATAACCATCTATAATAGAGACAAAGTACCTATGGCCTCCAAGAACATAACTGTCACATGCTTCCAAACGGTAGGTCGATGCACCTCCCAATGCTTGATCTGACTTCAAGTCAACTCGTCCGAGCCTACTGCGCCATGATCTAATGAAATCGCCATCCAAATGTCCTGAAGACGCCAATCCTGTAACTTCACTACTCATCAAGTAGCACAAATTGTTGCAATTAATGCTCTTCAGAATAACTAACGAGCCGCTAGAGATCTTGAGAACGCCTTCTCCAAAAGTCCCTCTGAGGCCCTCCGCTTTCAAAGCTCCAACTGAGATTATATTTTTAGTCATACTAGGAATATATCTCACCTCTTTCAACTCTCTCAATGTCTGATCATACATTATAATACGAATTATATCCTTACTAACTAACTGGCATGTGTGGTCATCTCCTATAGACATCAAACTACCATCTAGCTCCTCATAGTTAGCAAACAACTCCCTTCTGGGACAAATGAGCCCGTATCCAATACCCACTCAGACACATCTGAATGACAACCTGATGGGATTATAGAAAGTGAAAAGTAAGAAGAGTCAGAATCATTATCATCTGACCTCACGACTTGGCCTCAAAATTGTGACTTCTTCGACTTATTGAGCTTTGAACAATCACTTTTCCAATGTCTTTTCACTTTAGAGAAGGCACACTGATCCTTCTCCAATTTGTGATTACCAATCATGGGCTTCCAATTGAATTTCTGCTGATTTCTTCTTCAGTTTGGACAACTTCCTCTCGCGACCAATATCTCTGCTGATGTATCACCAATAGAACACTCATTTTTCTTCCTCCTCAATTCAAGGTTCATAAGAGTAGTGGTCATTTCACTGTATCTAAGGGATATCCTCATATTGATCAAGTTAAGCACAAAGGTCTTATATCTCCCATCGGGGAGAGAACTCAACAATATCAATATTTTGTCTTCATCCTCGATCACTACATTCAAATTTGTCAAATCTACGAGAAGCTTCGTGTAGATATTGATGTGATCACTAATGAGGTTCCTCTCTTCAACAGAAAATGGTAAAGTCTCATTTTCAAATGCAAGCGGTTTTTGACGCTCTTTGTCAAATACTTGCTCACTAGAATCTCTCAAACCGACTTCGCAGAAGTCTCATTCATCACATCATACATTAGATCCTGCTTTAAGCAAAACCTAATGATCCCATACGCTGTCCTATTCATCTTCTTCCAAACTTTTGCATCTATTTCTGTCAGCCTCTCTTGAAGCTTAAGAATATCCTCCAAACTTTGTGCATTCAGCGCATCCATTACCTCGCATTTTCACAATCTAAAATTGCTTGTGCCATCAAACTTAGCCACATCTATCTTCATGTGATGAATATTCTGAATGTTCTTTACTATAAAAGAATCACTCCCACTGGATGTTTCTCTGGCCATTTCTCAAAATCTCACAACCACACAAACGGAACACCAATGGAATAGAACTACAAATGATAAGAGTCAGATTTTTACCTCCAATTGAAACTCAAAAATGAGTTTCCGATTGATCAGTTCACCAAGATTGAAGACGAGATCCAATATGGTAAAAAATCTGATTTTTATCTAACTAAAGCTTTCAATCTTCAAGATCCAAGCTTCAAACCAAAGATCCATTCCACCAAACAATTGTAGACCAGATACAATCCGATAAAAATTGATTTTTTATCCAATAAAAATCCGATTTTTATCCAACAAAAGTTTCAGATCCCAAAAAATCTAAGCTTCCAATCAACGATCCGGTCCACCACACTTAGCCCAAGCGTTGCCTAGAGCTCTGATACCACTCGTTGGGCTGGAGCATGCCAAGAACACAAATTCTAGAGCACAAACACACACAAAAAGAGGGAGACCAAGATTTACGAGGTTCGGCAAGATGCCTATGTCCCCAAGGCAAAAGAAAGAAATTTATTGATGAATTTACACAAAATACAAGAGGATTACAATTGATTCTCTCAAGAACTTTCACCAGAAATCAACCAAGCCCTAAAATGGGTTCACATCATCTATTTATAGAGAGAAGAAGAAAACTCCAAAACAGCTCCAGGTCGGTCTAGAATCAGTTTTGACCTGACTATCAGTCGACAGGGCGCGGTCGACCGTTCCAAGTGTGCGGTTGACCGCCCGGTCGACCGCTCAATGCCCTCTGTTATTGTAGGACTTACTGAAAATGTCAGTCGATCGGGCAGTCGACCGACCCAACTAGGTTCCTCTTCCTCGTGCAACATCGGTCGACCGAGCGGTCGAATGATCCAAGCCTTGTGCGCGTCGGCTGACCGCCCGGCCAATCGAAGTCCAGTCGTAGAGTTTTAAAAACTCTATCTCCTGTGTTTTTTTCCTCTCTCTACATGGGGGAGTGTAGGTCTCATCGTTGATGCCGCGCAAGAACTCCTCCGACTTGGTGGTAAAGGGGCTGGAGCGACGAACAGAGTACTCAGCGACTTCATAGGGGAATTTATGGTCGTGGTTTGAGATGAAGCAGGAGTATTCGAGGGAGCAGTAGAGGAGGGCGACGAGGAGGAGCTTGTGGTTGGTGGTGGTGAGGGAGGAGGACAGAAGGGAATGGATGGCTAGGGTGACGGTTAGGAAAGGAGGAAGGTCAGCTAGAGGATTTGGATTAGGGTTTGGCCTTTGGTGAAGAAGAGAGCCATGCTTTGGTGAAGAGGTGAGCCATGTTTGCTTTGCTTGCTTAAAGAACAGGTCATTTGAGTTTGTTTGTGAAGAGAGTGAGAGAGGAGAGAGAAGGGGTTTATATTGGGCTTTAGTTCTTGTTAGTGTTAGAAGAGAAATTACATGAGCATCGAAGTCATACAGCTTAGGGCTCTTCATTGATCGACCTACTTGTAGGACTCATAAAATAAGTCATACATCTTAAGACTCTTCAAATTTAGTTTCCAAAGTTTGTTTGAGGGTGCCAACTCCAGATCAAGAATAAGACTCAAAATTTAGTTTCATGTTTGGTCCGAATGAGCCAACTCTGAACCAAAAAGAGCGGATATAACCTGCTACGTACGTTGGGTGAAACTCCCCAGCGTCGACGTGACACCAAGCACTTTTGTCAGAGGTCGATGTTTGAAAATAAATTTGAGAAGGTCTGTTCTTGAAATTAAGTTCAAAAATAAGATTTATTTAGAAATTTGCTTTATTTTCTAATCTCCCATTACCAAAACCAAAAATAGGTATGCTTAAAACCCTTCCCTCATCCCCCCCATGAAAAACTAGATGCATTTATTTTCTCTAATGAAAATCCCTCATCCCCCCCAATGAAAAACTAGATGCATTTATTTTCTCTAATGAAAATTACATACATAAATATTTATCGACTAGAGTATAAAATGTTGGATGTGTTTTGAGTTTGGAAGGAAAATTTCAGTTTCCCTCTTGTTTGTCTTAGAGTTTAGTTCCACATTGGATAGGTGATGGGAGATTGGGTAATATATATACCAACTTCTTCCATGTCTATTGTTATGAGTGTTAGGCCATGGGCCACATCCATGGGCGGACGCACAGGTTAGCTGGGCCGGGCTGTAGCCCGGCCCATTTTTTCATATAATGCTTTAAAAAAAATTTTCATATATTGCCTTCAATTTCTTTCTATTTTGATTTTCTTTTGGCAAATTTTATTCTACTTCTACTCCTAATTTAGTGGAGAATATTGTTTTATTCTTTTGACAAATTCATATAATCATAAGCATAAGTTATAAAAAGTTACAGCCCACCCCAAAATTTATTCCTGGTTCCGCCTCTGGCCACATCCCCACGCCCGCGCGGCGCGCCGAACCGAACCGGGCGGGGCCGGGTGCAGATGGTGCGCGCCCATAACCTGCGGACACGAATGCAGTTCGATTCAGGGGCTTGTTGGACCTGCTACATTTTTATTTTTTATTTTATTTTAAAATTCTGTTGAGATTTTTCAGGTAGAGTTGAACTCATTCAAGAGAATCGGATCTGCACGTTGCAACCACTGGTGCATGATCACAGATTTTCCTGGGTTGTTACAAACTGAAAAATCTGCAGAGAGTTATAAATACCCTATCTCTGCACGTATCTTTTACATGAAACAGAAATCGATCTGCCCTCTTCCTTTCACAAATTTCTTACATAAAAACTATGTTCTTACTATCGAAATTTGGTGCTTTCTCAACGTTATTTTTTCACTTACGGGCAACAAACCTCCGTCTAAGCAGATGCCTGACTCATCGTCCTGAGTTGGGTGCTGGTGTACTACCAGGGGAGTTTTTACCGCTAGGAGAGAAGGTCAACTTTAAGGTCCGGACGGGGGACCGGCCATCTTTCTTCTAAAGCAGTGCGTCTGCACGACTACGTCACCCCAGGCCAGCTTTTTGTTTTCTTTTGATTCTGTATTTCAATTGCATGCTTAGGACAAATAGTTTATTAAATTTAAGGATTTATATTTGTTGCATGTTTTAATCTAGTTTAATTTACTACAATCTAGAAGAAAGATTTTATCTGATTATTTCATACAATATAATTAATGTCTGTTTCATGCAATTGATAATTTTCATGAAATAGATAATTTTTAGTTTCATGCAATAGATAATTTTTCGTGCAAGTAAAAATTGTCCCTGTAAGTAAAGACAATTATTTAAAAAATCTTAAAAGGAAAATTTTGCATTCTTACAGTTTATATTTTATAAATTCTTAACAAATCATTTAAAAGATCTTATTTCAAATTTTCATTTATCCTTAAAAGATTTGTATTAAATTTTTCATTACAAAAATTATTGTATTAAATCTTTCCAAACTAATTAGATCTTATCTTAACATACTGTTGTAAGTTATCTTGTTGTAAATTTCTTAAAATCTGATCTAATCTTAATATCTTTTAATTTATTGCAAAGCAAAAATCTATTTGTTCTAATTATTATAAAGTCAAATCTTTCAATATAAGATCCTAGAAAATCTGAATAACTTTATTCATTACAAATTTATATTTAGTAATTATTATAAGGCTAATTTTTTTTCATTTCAAACTTTAATCATTTATTTTCATTAGAACATCTTATTAATTTTTTGTTACAAAAGAAAATCTTTTACAATATAATTTAAATTATTTAAATCTTATCTTATTTAAATATATATATTATAAACTCTTATTGCAAGATTTTACATGCATGCATCAATTAATTAACTGCTTCTTGCAATAAAATTTGGCTAATTAAAATTATTAAATTTTGTGATATTTGCTATAAGGATTATTTATTCTTGCAAGTCAATTATTAATTAATTCTTGTTAGTCTATTACTAAAATTTAATTGGAATAACTTTTTAGAAATTATTGTTGTTATAATTTTGAATTAGGAAAATTAAAAAGACAAGTCTATATCTTGTTATATCTTGCTTGAATTATTTGGCACATAATTAAGGAAAGACTATGCATTATTTTATTTTGCAAACCCTAATCTAAAAGCTATCAATATAAACTAAATTCTGACATTATCAAATAATTTTGAAATACAGAATTCAGGTAGCATTCTCCTGTCACTATGGCCAACCTTGATCATTCCAAGGGTGTCAAATCGGAAAAATTCTCCGACACATACTTTAAGAGATGGGCAAACCAGATGAAGTACTGGTTAACCACTTTAGGTCTTATATCAGTCATAGATGACACTATTCCTGCATCTTCTCATAAACCTTCATCAGTTGGATCTTCTCCTGTTGAAACTCCTCCGACAACTCCTTCCTCTTACATCTATTTGAAACATGAGGAAATTGACTATCATTGTCTCCATAGACTTCTTAGTGCACTCTCGATAATCTATATGACATTTATTATGAATATAAGAGTGCTAAAGAACTATGGATAGCTCTCAAGGATGAATATGGCCTCGATGTCGCTGGAATCGAAAGATTCACCTCCTCCTCCTCCAACAAATTCATGATGATTGATAGTAAACCAATCAGTGATTAACTTCATGAATTTCAAGATTATATCCAACACCTTCAATCGAAAGGAAATCAATTCTCGGACGATTATAAGGTGTCTTGTCTTATTGACAAACTTCCTCCTTCCTGGTCAATCTTTACTGGAGACCTCCGTCACAAGTAAGATGACCTAACCCTTGTTCAAGCCCTAAAAGTGATTCGCATAGAAGATCAGCATAGGTAAAACTCTAAAACCAAGTCAGAAATGAAAGCTAAAGTGAACTTGGTGGAGGATAAGCCTAAGCGCAAATTTATGAATTCCAAGGGCAAGAAGTTCAAAAAACCTAATCATCTTCATTCTTCTCCCCATGCAAGCTCTACTTCTTTCAAACCTTCTCAATCTTCCTCCTTCAAACCCAAAACCTCTGGCCAGAAGACTGATGAAAGATTCTGCTACGTCTACGGAAGAACGAATCACATGGCGCCTCAATATTTCAATCGGAAGAAAGAACCTGTCAAAGCTCAACCAAGAGGAAATGGATGAAATGGCGGACACAAGGTCAACATGGTGGAACTAAACTCTAACTCTTTTAGGTTAGATTCTTCTCTTCCTATTGTCAACTCTATCACCTTCTCCTCGGATTGGTGGTTAGACTCAGGAGCCAATATTCACATCTGTATTAATCGCTCCTGGTTTAAATCCTATCAGGAACAACGTGGAGGAAGCGTAAGCTTGACAGATAACTCCACTAGAGAGAAAGGAAACTGGACGTATTGATCTCAGAATGACCTCAGGGAAAATTCTGATTCTTCAAGGCGTCCTGCATGTACCCACACTTCGGAGAAATCTGATTAGCGAGTCTTCACTTCTTAGAGCTGGTTATAGGATTGTCAAGAAATCTAATAAGTTTGTAATCTCCAAGTCTAATATCTTCATTGGAAAAGGCTATATTTGTGATGGCCTTTTTCGTCCCAATGTAATAAACTCTTCTGATAATGAAATTTCTATTCCTGTTGCTTTGAACATTGAGTCTTGTGATATCTGGCATGGAAGACTGGGACATGTCAACTTCAATTCTATCAAGAAAATGATTAACTAGAATCTCATTCCTAAATCTTCTTTTGACACATCTTCAAGATGTGAAATCTGTGTTCAGGGTAATAATACCCGAAAATTATTTCCTTCATCACAAAGACATCTGAACCCCTCGAACTTATTCATAGTGATGTGTGTGACTCGAACAGAGTTCTCACCCGAAGCGGTAGAAGATACTTTGTGACATTTATTGATGACTACTCCAAATTTTGTCACACCTATCTTCTCAAATTTAAGGATGAAGTCCACGATTGGTTTAAGGTGCATAAAGTTGAAGCTGAGAACCAACGCGAAAAGAAAATAAAAATTCTAAAATCTGATCGTGGGGGGAGTATACCTCAAATGATATGACAGAATTCTGCCAAGAACACAACATTATTCATGAGGTAACTGCTCCCTACACACCTCAATCCAACGGTGTAGCTGAAAGAAAAAACAAAACATTGATGGACATGATGAATTGCATGTTACTCAGCTCAGGTGCACCTGAAAATCTTTAGGGTGAAGCTCTCATTTCTGCCAGTTTTATACTCAATAGAGTTCCCCAAAGAGACTCTGACGTTACTCCATATGAACATTAGAAAGGGAGAACTCCTAACATTCAATTCTTCAAGGTTTGGGATTGTCTGGCTAAGATTTCAATACCAGAACAGAAGAAAAGGAAAATCGGCCCCAAAACTATTGATGTTATATTCATCGGGTATGCACTAGATAGCAATGTTAACCAATTTCTAGTGATTAACTCTGAGATCAGTGAAGTATCCAACAACACTATCATTAAGCTAGGGATGCTGTTTACTTTAAAAATATCTTTCCTTTCAAGTTATAATTCCTAGTGATCCTTCTTGTACTCCATCTAGTTCTGATATCCCTTCTTCTAGTACTGCTCCTGTAACTGATTCTGAACCTAGAAGGACAAAATAAAAAGAACTCTTATATCCTTCGGTGAGGACTTCTTCAGCTATCTTGTAGAAGCTGATCCTAACTCTTTCAAGGAAGTAATGGACTCTTCTGAATCTCCTTTCTGGAAAGAAGCCATTGACAGTGAGATTAAATCTATAATAGAGAATAACACTTGGATTCTCACTGACCTTCCTCCAGGATGCAAACCTGTAGGTTGTAATGGATCTTTAAGAAGAAACTCCGACCTGATGACACTGTCGACAAATACAAAGTCAGATTAGTTGCCAAGGGTTTCACCCAACAAAAGGATATTGACTTCTTTGACACATATTCTCCTGTTGCTAGAATCTCCTCTATCAGAATCCTTATAGCACTTGCATTAATTCATAACATGTTTATTCACCAAATGGATGTCAAGACTGTTTTCCTGAATGACGATCTTGAAGAAGAAATCTATATGGACCAACTGTTGGCCCAAGAGGTTACACTCTCCATTTGTTTAGAGTTTTGATGATAACAAAACACTTAGGAGCTATATGGTACTAATAAGTTGTTTAAGATGAAGTTTCAGGTTTGAACCATTTATGATGGCCTTTACTTGGCTCTTGGAAGATTTTCTAGGTTCATGGAGCAAATAAGGCAAATGGCACAAGAAGAAATGTTCATAGAAGAGAAGGCTCTAGCAAAGCATTGCATGGCTCAAGACTTCAGTTTGGCTCAAGAGACTTCATTAGATTTGTTTTTAGTTTTATAGTTTTGTTAAAGGATAGTGGATAGGTTGAAGCTCATGTTCCTATACACAAGTTTTTGCGCACATGATTTTTTTCCAAAAATTTCTCCTATAAATTTATAAAAAATATTTTTAAATAAAGTTTATTACTTACAAACTCCATTTTATGTATTATACCTAGTTATGACAAAAACTATTTTTAAAACTATCCCAAACTCTTCAAAATCTTTTTCAAAATTTCAAGTTTTGACCTGAGCCGGTCGACCGACCGGTCGACCGACTCTATGTCAGGTCAGATCGATCGACCGGCCGACTGGGAATCTGACCGTTGGGTGCGCGCATGTGTGCACGTTTCCCGGTCGACCGGGCTGTCAACCGGACCCAATTGCGGTCGACCGACCTTCGGCCGACTGCAAGACAGCAACTCTCTGTTTGTTGCGGTCGACCGGGCGGTCGACCGTAGGCCGCAACGGCTCTTTTTATTTGAAACCCGGTCGACCGGCCGGTCGACCGAGAGTGAGTTTTCTACCATAACAGCTAGTTTTTTAAAACACGTTTTAATTAAACCTTTTGTTTCTAAACGAGTTTTAAGGCTGTTTTATGGGTCAAATTCTTCCTAATTATCATTATGTGAGTTTACACTTCAAACCCTAACCCTATCCTATAAATAGGGGTGATTAGGGTTATGGTTGATATAACAAGCATTTGCAAAATACTCGAGTTTTCAAAAGGCTTTCAAAAGAGTTTGGTTCTTGATTTTTGTGCTGAAAAATCTCTCTCATCTCTGAAGTTTTAGTTTCAAAACTCTCTCAAATTCTTTTTCTTTTTCCACTTACAATACTTGAGCTTCATCCTACACATTGTTCTACATGGTTCTTATAAGGGAAAGAGGATTTTTCAAAAGAGAGTTTGTGGTCTTTTGATCACCAAGAGATACTTGTATTCGAGATCGTGGAGTTGGGTACTCCGGTGTGATTGTAACTCTTTGTGAAGTTATAGTGGTTAGAAATCCTTCTGGGTGAAGGTGGGGATGTAGAGCTGGGTGCTCGAACCTCGAAAAAATTCTCAGTGTTTGCGTTTGGTTTACTTGCTTCTCACTTTAAATTTCTTGCTTTATATTCATTGCTTCTTATTCATTACTTTATTTACTTGCTCTACATATTCTTTACAACATTGTACTTGCTCTTCATTTTCATTACTATATTCACTTGTTTCATATTCATATTGTCAATCAAATACTCATACAACAAGATTGCATTGTGCACCTCAAACTCTTATCTAGAGGAATCACGAGAAAGGAGTTCAGAGCCCTTCACGGGGTATTCGGCTTCTAGTCTTATTTTGGGTGATTGTTGCATCATAGATTTTTAAATTGTGCATTGATTAGCATTATCACCTATTCACCCCCTCTAGGTGATTTCAATTGGTATCAGAACTTGGACTCTAGGTTTTGGCTTAACATCCTTAGAGAAATCCTAAAAATTTGCTAATCACCATTTGCATTCTTTCATTCATACACTAGTAAACATGACCGACAACATTAATACCCCTCCTAATTTTGATGACTCAATTTCCCCATTTGGAAGGTTAGGATGACTATTTTTCTACAATCCTTAGGTAGCTTAGTGGCTAAATCCTTGACCAAACCCTATGTTAGACCTGATAGTGAGGAGAGCACTTGGTCCGACTTTACCTTCAAAGAATATGAGACTAATTCTAAGGCCCAAAATTCCCTTCTCACCGCCTTGAATGAGGATGATCTTACACGGGTTATACATTGCCAATCCGCCTATAAGATTTGGCAACACTTGTTGGTCACACATGAGGGGACATCACAAGTCAAGAGAGCTAAGATAGATCTCTTGAGGTCCCAATATGAAAGTTTTAAAATGCTTGAAGATGAATCTATTGATTCTATGATTACAAGGTTTACTAAAATTACAAATGCTCTTTCCTCTTTAGGTGATGATATAAGCAATGATCAAAAGGTGCGCAAAGTGATTCGAGCTCTCCCTTCATCATGGGAGATAAAGGCTACCACCTTAAAGGAGTTGAATGATAAAAATGAAATGGATCTCATAAGTCTTATTGAAAACCATAAGACTCATGAGATGGAAAAGAAGGCAAGAGAAGAAGCGGTACCTCAAAAGAAGAAGTCCATAACTTTCAAGTCTTCTTCTACTATTGACGACGATGAAGAAAATGAAGAAGATGATGAGGAGCTATCTTTTCTAGTAAGAAATGTGAAGAGGATGTACCGTAAGAATAAACTCAACTTTAGAAGGAAATTGGAAGGGAAGGAGAGAAGAATCATATGCTACAATTGCCGGAAACCCGGGCACATCATGGCCGATTGTCCCGAGTTCAAGAAAAAGGTGACTTCCTCCTTGAAGCAAAAGAGGCCGGTTGAAAAGAAAGCACACAAAGCCACTTGGGATTCAGAAAGCGAGTCTGAAGATGAGGTGGACACGGCAAATATGTGTTTCATGGTAAACACACCCAAGGTAACCACTCAACCTCTTGATGAAGAAGATGAATTAAGTAGAGAAATGCTTGTACATGCTTTTGCTGAACTTTCTGAAAGCTATGATGATAAAAAGATAGATGTTCAAAATTGAAAAAGGAAATTGAAGTTCTTAAAAATCAACTTGATATTGTTTCACAAGAAAAGGATGAAATTTCTTCTAACCTTCTTTCAACTAGAAGAGAATTTGATGCTTATAAAGTTGCTTGTAAAGCTAAATTTCCAAAATTTGATGAAAATGAACTTTCTTTGTTAAAACTAGAATTATTGATTTTGAAAATGTTTTAAAAGATTGTGCTTTTAATACTAAGAAATTAGAGGATATGTTTTCAAAGAAGCACACACCACATGTTAAGAATGATAAAACAACCCATGCTAAAAATGCTCATCATGTCAACACTTCACACAACACTTCTCATGTTAAATCTACTAATGCTCACAAGTCACATCTAGTAAGCCACACACTCATTATGCATTTAAATATGGTAGAGTTTATAGATGTACTTATTGTGATAAAAATGGTCATTTAACTAAGTTTTGCTATGATCAAATTAATAGAACAAATAATCTTGTGTGGATCCGTGATACTAACTCTTTAGGACCCAAGAAAATATGGGTACCAAAATTAAGTCCTAAATTATTTGATGTAGGTACACACTAAGGCTCCAAGACGTAAGGAGCGGTGGTACCTTGATAGTGGTTGTTCAAGACATATGACATGGGATATCAACAACTTTACAACCCTATCAAGGTACGTTGAAGGTGGCACCCTCACCTTCGGAGATGACTCCAAGGGCACTATCATCGGTATAGGAAACATTCAAATTGGTGCATCTCCTATTATAGAAAATGTTGTTCTTGTTGATGGACTTAAACATAACTTACTTAGTATAAGTCAACTTTGTGATCGTGGTCTTAAAGTTATTTTTGATGATTCTTCTTGCAAAATCTTTGATTGTAAAACCAATGATTGTATCTCACCGGTTTTCGTGATAATAATGTCTATATCATTGATATGCTTAATTTGGATTGTTCTACTAAATGCTTGAATGCTTTTGATGAAACTTCTTGGCTTTGGCATAGAAGATTAGGACATGCATCTTTTGATCATCTTGCTAGGATTAATTCTAAGGAATTGGTGAAGGGTATTCCTTACTTGAAGTTTGAAAAAGCCGCATTTGTGGTGCGTGCCAACTTGGGAAACAAACCAAATCTTCTTTCAAACCAATCAAGGATATCATGTCAACTAGGCCATTAGAATTAATTCACATGGATCTTTTTAGACCAACTAAACTAAAAGTTTAAATGGTAGTAGATATGCATTTATTTTGGTTGATGATTTTTCCCGATTTACTTGGGTTTTCTTTTTGGAACACAAAGATCAAACTTTTTCACATTTTAAGACTTTTCGAAAAAGGGTTGAAAAAGAAAAAGGTTTTTCGATTTTGAAAATAAGAAGTGATAGAGGTGATGAGTTTGTTAACCAACTCTTCATGACTTATTGTGATGAAAAGGGAATTAAGCATGAAATGTCTTGTCCTAGAACTCCACAACAAAATGGAGTAGTTGAAAGAAAGAATAAAACCCTTCAAGAGATGGCTAGGACTATGATAAGTGAATATGACCTCCCTCAATATCTATGGGCCGAGGCCGTAAACACCGCATGCTATATATCAAATCGTATTTATTTGTGTAAGAATTCTCTCAAAACCTCTTTTGAAATTTATCATTAAAGAAAATCAAATGTTTCATATTTCAAAGTTTTTGGATGCAAGTGTTTTGTTTTGAATACTAAAGATAACTTGGGTAAATTTGATGCTAAGGCTTATGAAGCAATATTTGTTGGATATTCTACTACCAGCAAAGCTTATAGAGTATTCAATAAATCTTCTCTTACTGTTGAAGAATCCATGCATGTTAAATTTGAAGAAACTAATGTTGTTATTGAGAATGTTGTAGAGTTTGACTCACTAGGTGAGGACATGGAGAAAATTTTCTTGAAGGACTCACCCATTCAAGAAGAAAAGCAAGAACCTATTGGTGAAGTTCAAAAGGAAGAAGTGGAACAATCTCAACCACTTCCGAAAGATTGGAGATTCGCTACAAATCATCCCAAGGATCTCATCATAGGTGACGTATCTAAAGGGGTAACAACTCGCTCCAAACTCCATGACTTGTGTGGTAACTTTGCATTCATTTCTCATTTTGAACCCAAAAACATCCTCGAAGCCGAATGTGACTCATATTGGTTGCTAGCTATGTAAGAAGAGCTCAATCAATTTGAGCGCAATCAAGTTTGGCACCTTATTCCTAGACCCCACGATAGACCAATAATTGGTACTAAGTGGATTTTTAGAAATAAGATGGATGAGTCAGGAAATGTTATTAGGAATAAAGTTAGGTTAGTGGCCCAATGTGACACTCAAGTTGAAGGAATTGACTTTGAAGAGACCTTTACACCCGTAGCACGGCTTGAAGCCATACGGATGACACTAGCTTTTGCATCTTTTAAAAATTTTAAACTTTTTCAAATTGGATGTAAAAAGTGTATTTTTAAATGGTTTTATAAATGAAGAAGTTTATGTTGAACAACCTCCCGGTTTTATTGATCATGTTCATCCTAATTTTGTTTTTAAACTTGATAGAGCTTTGTATGGATTGAAGCAACCTCCTAGAGCTTGGTATGAAAGGCTTTCTAATTTTCTTCTTTCAAATGATTTTGTTAAAGGCAAAGTAGATACAACATTATTTACTAGGCATGTTGATAATAATATTCTTATAGTGTAAATTTACGTTGATGATATAATTTTTGGTTCCACTAATGAGCTTTTGTGCAAAGAATTTGAAAAGTGTATGCAACGTGAATTCGAAATATCTTCAATAGGTGAATTGAACTTCTTTCTTGGACTCCAAATCAAGCAAATGCGGGATGGGATATTCATATGTCAAGCCAAGTATGCAAAGGAACTCATAAAGAAATTTGGACTTGAAGGTTCGAAAGTTTGTAACACTCCCATGGCAACTACAACCAAGCTTGATAAAGATGACCAAGGTAAATGTGTTGATATTAAGTTATATAGAAGCATGATTGGTAGTTTGTTGTATTTAATGGCAAGTAGGCCGGATATCATGTTTAGTGTGTGTCTTTGTGCTAGATTTCAATCGTATCCTAAAGAGTCTCATCTTATTGCGGTAAAACGCATCATTCGTTATATTAACGGCACTATTGGAATGGGTCTTTGGTATCCAAAAATCGGAGATTTTTCAATGACGAGTTATTCGGATGCCGACTATGCGGGTTGTAGAGTGGATAGAAAGAGTACTAGTGGGGCATGTCAATTTCTTGGTAATTGTCTTGTTTCATGGTCCTCTAATAAATAAAATTCGGTAGCCCTCTCAACCACCGAGGCGGAGTATGTTGCGGCGGGGGCTTGTTGTGCACAAGTCCTTTGGATGAAACATACTCTCCTTGATTATGATTTGCATTATGACCATATAAAAATATTTTGTGATAATACTAGTACTATTCATATGACTAAGAATGCAAATCAACATAGTAAGACCAAGCACATTGAGATTAGATATCACTTTCTTAGAGATCATTTTGAGAAAGGTGATATATAGATTGATTATGTTTCTTCGGATTTGCAACTTGCCGATATTTTCACTAAACAACTTGATTTTAATAGATTTTCCTCTATATGTGGTGAACTTAATGTTTGTGTTATTGAATAGACTTGTTTTTCTTGTTTCTTTATCCCTTTTTGATGTATGACAAAAAAGGGAGAAGTATAATATGCGTATGGTTTTGGTTTTTGCAAAGTGTGTGTTATGAGTTCTAAGTTTATATGGTTTTGTGTTTTCAAGTGTGTATTTTATGACTCATGATTTTTAGTCTCATGGTTTTTGATTGCAATTCAAATTGCTTTTATTTGTTTAATATAGCATAATTTGACGGGGAGTTTTCACCTCTCTTTTATCTTGTTTATATAGCCTATTTGTTTTGTCATTATCAAAAAGGGGGAGATTGTTGGCCCAAGAGGTTACACTCTCCATTTGTTTAGAGTTTTGATGATAACAAAACACTTAGGAGCTATATGGTACTAATAAGTTGTTTAAGATGAAGTTTCAGGTTTGAACCATTTATGATGGCCTTTGCTTGGCTCTTGAAAGATTTTCTAGGTTCATGGAGCAAATAAGGCAAATGGCACAAGAAGAAATGTTCATAGAAGAGAAGGCGCAAAGCATTGCATGGCTCAAAACTTCAGTTTGGCTCAAGAGACTTCATTAAAATTGTTTTTAGTTTTATAGTTTTGTTAAAGGATAGTGGATAGGTTGAAGCTCATGTTCCTATACACAAGTTTTTGCGCACATGATTTTTCCAAAAATTTCTTCTATAAATTTATAAAAAATATTTTTAAATAAAGTTTATTACTTATAAACTCCATTTTATGTATTATACCTAGTTATGACAAAAACTATTTTTAAAACTATCCCAAACTCTTCAAAATCTTTTTAAAAATTTCAAGTTTTGACCTGAGCCGGTCGACCGACCGGTCGACCGACTCTATGTCAGGTCAGATCGGTCGACCGACCGGCCGACCGGGAATCTGACCGTTGGGTGCGTGCATGTGTGCACGTTTCCCGGTCGACCGGGATGTCGACCGGACCTAATTGCGGTCGATCGACCTTCGGCCGACTGCAAGACAGCAACTCTCTGTTTGTTGCGGTCGACCGTAAGTCCGCAACGGCTCTTTTTATTTGAAACCCGGTCGACCGGCCGGTCGACCGAGAGTGAGTTTTCTGCCAAAACGGCTAGTTTTTAAAATACGTTTTAATTAAACCTTTTGTCTCTAAACGAGTTTTAAGGCTGTTTTATGGGTCAAATTCTTCCTAATTATCATTATGTGAGTTTACACTTCAAACCCTAGCCCTATCTTATAAATAGCGGTGATTAGGGTTATGGTTGATATAACAAGCATTTGCAAAATACTCAAGTTTTCAAAAGGCTTTCAAAAGAGTTTGGTTCTTGGTTTTTGTGCTGAAAAATCTCTCTCATGTCTGAAGTTTTAGTATCAAAACTCTCTCAAATTCTTTTTCTTTTTCCACTTACAATACATGAGCTTTATCCTACACATTGTTCTAC
Organism: Agave tequilana; assembly: GCA_038442645.1. Lineage (NCBI taxonomy): Eukaryota > Viridiplantae > Streptophyta > Magnoliopsida > Asparagales > Asparagaceae > Agave > Agave tequilana. The sequence continues at coordinate 98,734 of JAVJIF010007700.1, forward strand.
AGGGTTCTTGTAAGGGAAAGAGGATTTTTCAAAAGAGAGTTTGTGGTCTTTTGATCACCAAGAGATACTTGTATTCGAGATTGTGGAGTTGGGTACTCCGGTGTGATTGTAACTCTTTGTGAAGTTATAGTGGTTAGAAATCCTTCTGGGTGAAGGCGGGGACGTAGAGCTGGGTGTTCGAATCTCGGAAAAATTCTCGGTGTTTGCGTTTGGTTTACTTGCTTCTTGCTTTAAATTTCTTGCTTTATATTCATTGCTTCTTATTCATTGCTTTATTTACTTGCTCTACATATTCTTTGCAACATTGTACTTGCTCTTCATTTTCATTGCTATATTCACTGGTTTCATATTCATATTGTCAATCAAATACTCATACAATAAGATTGCATTGTGCACCTCAAACTCTTATCTAGAGGAATCACGAGGAAGGAGTTCAGAGCCCTTCATGGGGTATTCGGCTTCTAGTTTTATTTTGGGTGATTGTTGCATCATAGATTTTTAAATTGTGCATTGATTAGCATTATCACCTATTCACCCCCCTCTAAGTGATTTCACTAACCAGAAAGATTCATTGCTAAGGGACAAGAAAATAAAGTGTGCAAACTTGTGAAGTCATTGTATGGACTTAAACAAGCGCCCAAATAATGACATCAAAAGTTTAATTGTTCATGAACATGACAAGTGCATATATTTCTAAGAACTTTAGCAATGAGTATATTATCTTTTGTCCATATGTAAATGATATTCTTATCCTTGGAACTTCTCATGATGCAATCCAAAGAGTAAAGGATTATCTTTCCTAAAATTTTGATATGAATGATCTGGGTCCTGCTGATATGATATTGGGAATGAAAATATCTAAAATCTCTGATGGAATTTCTTTGAATGTAGCTCATAGCATTGAAAGAATGCTTCATAAATTTGATTTCTATAACTCTAAACCTATTTCTACACCCTATGATTCTTCAATTGCTTTGAAGAAGAATATGGGTAAGCCTGTGTCTCAATTGAAATACTCTCAATTAATAGGTTCACTTCTCTACATTTCCAACAGGACTAGGCTTGACATCTCTTATGCAGTAGGTAGACTGAGTAGATATACTAATAACCCTAGTAGAGAACACTGGACTGCACTAGAGAGAGTTTTCAGACATCTTAGAGGTACAATGGCTATTGTCTGACTTACAATGGATATCCTGATGTTATGAAAAGTTATAGTGATGCCAACTGGGTCACTGATTCTAACAGTGTTAAGTCTACTACCGGATATGTATTCATGTTCGGTGGTGCTGCTGTATCCTGAAAATTCTGCAAACAAACAGTGATTGTCAGGAGCACCATGGAGTCCGAGCTCATTGCTCTGGACACGACTTGCTCTGAAGCTGAATGGTTAAAAGATCTTTTATCTAAATTCTCTATTGTGCCTAGACCCATACTTCCAATCTCAGTTCATACTGCAAGATCCACCATTGAGATTTTAAAGTAAGATAATGTCAATAAGAAGATGAACAAACATATTCAAATCAGACTTAAGTCTGTTCAGCGTCTATTGGGCAAAGTTGTGCTTCTGCACTTTGTAAAGTCCGAGAAGAATATTGCTGACCCATTAACTAAGGGTCTTTCTAGGAGTGTGGTCCTAGAATCATCGAGGGAGATGGGGTTAAGCCCATAGTAGAGTTCACCGACAGCAGGAACCCAACCTACTTGATTGGGAGTTGATTCCATGAAAGAGGTTCAATATGGTAGGAACAAGCTGAACTGGTGATACTCGTGTGAAGCATCGACCCGGATATGTTTATATCATGTATGTAGTATTACAGCTACTACCCCTTCTCTATGGTGACGATGCTCTTATGATACAGCTAGATAAGGATGAGTTTAACTCTTAATAAGTCCAACGCATGTAGTGTGGAGGGTATACTATCCAGCTGTACTACCCTTGGAGGACTTACTTACGTGAGAGGAATCGTGATGGCCGCGGTTGGGGGGCAAGGCTGACCCTAGAAACTCTCATGAGTCAGTTATTATGAGCATGGCCTTTAACGCTCAACCCTCTCGCTCAATAGATGGAGAGTTATTGTGTGTGTATTCTATCAATATCTAGTAAAAGAGGCAAGTTCCAGGCGTAGTTCATATGCCTCTCAGATGGTGATGAATTCACTAAGGAAGGTTCCAGGCGTAGTCCACCTGTCCCGAATTCACAGTATGATGTTGCCCGATTTCACTCGTGTTTTATGATCTGATTATTTGATTGTTATTTATTGTTGATTTGTTTTATCTTCCCTGAAACTCAAGTTTTAGGGGAATGTTGGATGTGTTTTGAGTTTGGAGGAAAAACTTGAGTTTCCTCTTGTTTGCCTTAGAGTTTAGTCCCACATTGGATAGGTGATGGGAGATTGGGTAATATATATATACCAACTTCTCACATGCCTATTGTTATGAGTGTTGGGTCATGGGCCATATCCCCACACGCGCGCACATACGCCGAACCGAACCAGGCCGGGCCAGGTGCGGGTGGCACGCGCCCACGACCTGCGGACACGAATGCAGTTCGATTCAGGGGCTTGTTGGACCTGCTACATTTTTTTGATTTTTGATTTTTTATTTTATTTTAAAATTCTGTTGAGATTTTTCAGGTAGAGTTGAACCCGTTCAAAAGAATCGGATCTGCATGTTGCAACCACTCGCGCATGATCACAGATTTTCCTAGGCTGTTACAAACTGAAAGATCTGTAGAGGGTTATAAATATCCTATCTCTGCACGTATCTTTTACATGAAACAGAAATCGGCCCTCTTTGTCCGACAAATTTCTTACATAAAAAACTGTGTTCTTGCTATCGGAATTTGGTGCTTTTTCAACGTTGTTTTTCCACTTACGGGCAACAAACCTCCGTCTGAGCAGAGGTCTGACTCATCGTCCTGAGTTGGGTGCTGGTGTACTACCGGGAGAGTTTTTACCGCTAGGAGAGGAGGTCAATTTTAAAGTCCGGACGAGGAACCGGCCATCTTTCTTCTAGGGCAGTGCGTTTGCACGACTACGTCACCCCAGGCCAGCTTTTTATTTTCTTTTGATTCTGTATTTCAGTTGCATGTTTAGGGCAAGTAGCTTATTAAATTTAAGGATTTATATTTGTTGCATGTTTTAATCTAGTTTAATTTACTACATAAATTTTAGTGAAAAGTAAACACAAGCAATGGCTCGCAATCGCAAGTAAATAAAGAAAAACAAAACTAAAAATCAAAAGGTACATTTTTTTTCTTCTTCAAGCAAACCAAAGATTTATTTGTTTCTAACTAAATTCTCTTTTAACAAAATTTATAACCAAAAAGATATAGACAAATTAAAGCAGACAACAAATATCTCTGAAATAAAAAACAAAAACAAGGACGTATACCAACACAATGCAGATAACCGACTACAGGAACTAACACGCTACATTGGCATCAAACTAAGTAATTAAAAAAACCTCAATTCGACAGCGAGATTGACTGAAAAACTTACTCTCCACCGCCTCAGCCTCTCGATCGGAGCGTTCTTCGGCGGGATGTCAAACTTGTCCGTCGACGAGAAGACCTCCTCCCCCTTCCCCTCACCGCCCTCCTCGTCCCGCCGCCGGTGGTACCGGTTCGGCGACGGCGTCATCCTCAGATTGTACCGGTTCGGCGACGACGCTTGCCCGTGATCCATCCCAACCGCAGTTGCTGGATAGATGACGCCCCTTCTCTGAACCAAGGGGAAAAAATGGAACCAGATTCAAAATCGCCACGCCGCGTGCGCGACACAAAGCAGAGACTTTTAGTGGGTAAAAATCCGTACCCTTTTTTGAAACAAGAATCTGTGGCAGGGCCCTGCAGCAACTGAGAGAGCTTCGCCGCTGCTTCTCTCTCCCTCTCTCCCAATTTGAACTGAAAAAATCAGCGAATAATTTGCTGTGCGCTCCACTATAACATAATATAATTATATCTAAAATGATTTTTGCGATGATTCGCGCTCCGAGTGATGAGGAGGGGACACGAACCTTCTTCGCTTAACCTGCGCCAGCAGAAAATCAATAATTAAATAAATTCATTATTAGCTCACTTCAATCAGGGCCCGTTGGACTGTGGGGCCCACGGGGAAAAAAAGACAAAACACAACGGCTACACCATCATCAATTTTGGGTGAATCTGAACCGTTGGAATTTCAGTTGAGAAAAAAAGTTTGATGTGTTTCACTGTTTCAGTTTGCGTGAGGTGCCGGGACAAGTGGACAAGGAGGAAAAAAAAAAGTGGGGCCCATATGTCAGTAACTGAAAGTATTTTAGCAACTAAAGAAAAAAGAATTTAAAACTTTTCCTAATATCCATAATTATCTGAAATTCAAAGTTTTTCTGAACATAGTATGAGTTAGAATACAGTGAAAAATAATGCACTAGAAAATTTCTATACATCTACTTAGAAAATTACGACAAACCTTCCAAATTCTTTTTGGATGCTATTATAAATAACTCTTAAAAACAAAAAAAAAAAAAAACTCAAAAAAACCGAAAATATCGCTCATGTTGGTTACTCTAAGTAATTTGTATGGTATTATCCCTTTCAATTTTCAGTTTGCATCTCCGTAAGTCTTTTGCATTAGATGAGCAATAAGATCTTGAGCCACGGTCAAAACTGTTTATACATCGCACAAAAGATACTCAACAAACATTTATTTCACTTTATAGGTGGCATTTTGATTGTGACAGATCAAATAGAGGTGTCTAATTGAGAACAAATCAAATAATAGAAAAGTAGTGGCAGTGGTGCCCCCATTTATTTGATTGCAAAGCATCCTATTTCGCTCAAAAATCATGACGGTGCTGCCATCAGACCAAATTCGAACTGACTTGACAGGCGCACCCCACGTGCCACGGAGCCAGTGGACTTTGTTGCTGCTTTTTTTCTTAAATTAAAAGCGAGAATGAAAAAGTACACTTGCGTGAAGTGCGGATAAAGCAACTCCACACAATTGATTAAGTTACCCATCATCAAAAATTAACAAGTGTGTTATAATTTTCTTAGGCACAGCTACCCACATAAAAAAAATCTCAAATGTCTTTCCCTCTTTTTCTCTCTCCTTCTTTCTTCTTCTTCTTTCTAGACGAACGACGGCAAACCCCTGCCAGCACTCTCCCCTCCTCCCCCTGCTCGCCTCCCCCGTCCCCCCCCCAATCTGCCGTTCGGGTGGACGTCCGGCCGAACAGATACAAATCTGGGGAAGGGGGAGGGAAGGAGATCGGGAGGCGGCGGAGGGGAACGAGGGCGAGGAGGCGTGCGAAGAGGGGGAAGCGGGAATTCAGGCCCAACAGTGGGCCAGACCCAGGTCTTGGTTGACCGCCCGGTCGACTACGAAAACCAACTGAAGATAGCGGTCAACCGCCTGGTCGACTGTCTCACAAAGATCAGAAGCAGAAGACCGGTGCTAGTGGCCTAGTCGACGTCGATCGACCAAAAGCAAGCGCAAGACCGAAGATGCTAGACTCAAAGCCGATCGACTGATAATGTCGAGCAGAGCCAGTGGTCCACCGCCAGACGTGAATCAACTCAGTTTTGAGTTAGTTTAGGATTTTATTTTCGGATTCAAATTGGACTATGATTGATTTTATCTTTTTTTTTATTTTGAATTTAGATTTCATAGTTAAATTAACACTATTTTGTAATCTTAAAAAAAGGCTATTGTATTCTTTATTTTGCAATCCAACTTTTGATTAAATAAAATTGAGTCTTTCTCTTCAACTACTCGTGGGTCCGAGCTGTTATCATTTGTTCGTGATTTGAGTGTCATGCTCATGCATTCGAGTAATTTCCTACCTAAAGGTTTCCTCCAGGGTTCGTTAGCGCTAGAACGAGATCTAACCGACGTCGTTCGCTTTCTCTCTGTGTCAATTGGTATCAGAGCTTTGGCAACTTTCGGACGATGGCAGAAGATGATGATGGATTGCAAGGCTTTTTTACAAAGATGGACACTGCTAGAAGAAGTGATTGCACCATCAAATCTATTTTAGATCATTTGAATCACGTGATGGAAAGCATGTCCCTCAACATTGATGATCGAAACCTAGCCGATGGTACGTATCAAAGCGGGCATGATTGTCAATCAAATCAACCACCACCATATCAAACCACCACCACATCGACAATTACCACATCAGTCACCACCAAAATATCATCTACAACATCATCAATTTTTAAAATTTTCTATGAAGAGGAATCACCTATATATCAGTACAATGATTTTAAAGATGATTATGAAAGGCGAAGGAGGTTCGCTAATCCTAACCCAACAGGAGAAACAAATTTTCAAACCCTGATAGAAGAGATAGGTTTCTTAATTCAATACGTGACAAAAAATGAGGATAGTCAAATCTGGACAAGTTTGGATCCCTTCTTTTGATAGGAATCTTAATATTGAGTCAACCTTACTTTTGATTGAGGAAGTTGATAAGTTGTTTGATATAAAGTATTTTTCATAGAAGATCATGTCAAGTTTGTAGCTTACAAACTTAAAGAAAGAGCAGCGACATAGTGAAGTCAATTACAAAACATCCGTATGCACCAAGGAAAACTGCCCATAAGAAAATGGTAGTGGATGAGAAGACTTTTACAAGCTCGTTGCCTTACATTGGAGGAAGAAGAGATGGAGATTCAACCCCAACCATTCATGATATCTTATCAGTCGAACGAGACAGCAAAGCCACAACAGTAACCACCAATTGAAGAAAAGTTAACCAAGAGAGATTCATTATCGACGGACGATCTGCAACCAACAATCAAATGAGTGACCAACCAGATGTTGTTTTCCTAATGAAAACTCAAACAGCTGCCAGCCAAGCAAAATCTCTCGATGACAATAATTTGGTCATGAAGCCTATGCCCCCTATCCAAAGATCTATAGAAGAAGAGAAACCAAAATTCATGCTCATGTGCAATCAAGGCAAATTCTTTATAGAATCAACAGAAATAAAGCAAAGTCTTATTTTAGAAGAAGTTTCTCCAACTGTTGAAATTCACGAAGAGGTCGACAAACCACTAGAAGAGTAAAAATGAGTTAGATAAGACAAGCTTTTTGAAGTTTTACAAACCATGAAAGATAATCAGCATCATAGTACGTTTATTCTTTATGATTTCGAAGATCCATTCCTGCTTAACGAATGTGTTCAAGATTACAACGTTCATAGTTCTCTTGATTGAAACTTGAGGAAGAGTTCTTTTGAAGAGAGAGGACTGATGTAGAAGAGAGGAGCCAATTCAGGCCCAACAACGGACTAGACCCTGGTCCCCGTCGACTGCCTGGTCGATCGGAAAACCAACTGAAGACAGCGGTCAACTGCCTGACAAAGATCAGAAGCAAAACACCAGGTGCCAGTGGCTCGGGCGACCGCCCAGTTGATCGGCCAAAAGCAGGCGCAAGACCAGAGAGGCTAGCTCAAAGCCGATCGACTGACAATGCTCGGTCGACTCCAGATGTGAATCAGCTTAGTTTTGAGTTAGTTTAGAATTTATTTTCGAATCTAAATTGGACTCCGATTGATTTTGTCTTTCTTTATATTGAATTTAGATTTCATAATTAGATTAGAACTCTTTTGCAAGCATATTAAAGACTCTTGTATTCTTTGTTTTGCAATTCAACTTTTGATTAAATAAAATTGAGCTTTTCTTTCCAATTGCTCGTGGATTCGAGTTTCTATCCTTTACTTTTGAATTCGTGGAAATTGCTCGTAGATTCGAGTGTTGTGTGATCACATAGTGCATTGCATGTTTCATATCATATGTATCACACTTCTGCATTTTTATTTAAATAAAACTAGCTATTAATGTACTTTAATGTTTAATAGCGTGTAGGGTAATTAAAGAAGAAAAAGAGAGATAGACAGATTTATCCATTAATTCAAAAGTTCAAAAAAGAGGATCGATTCAAATCCAGAGATTCTAAAGGCCATCTTATCTGAAGATCGGGTGTATCAGATGAGATAATATCATTCAAATTCAGAATGGATTAGAAGAAGACCCTATCGATTTCATTGAGGATAAATAGATAGATCATCAAATTTAAAGCTGAAATTCAAAATCCAAAGGGATAAATGGATAGAGAGAAGATCAATGGATGAGATGACGCAATTTAGACTCGTTTCAGATTGAATACATTTTAATATTTGAATCATAATTTTCGCTACTGAAACTCAAATCTGATGATTCAAGATGATCCAAAAAGAAGACTTAAAGGGATACAACTCTTACGTTGATCAATATTTTTAATTACATTATTTGATAAGTTATATTCAGCAATCAACACGCCAATAAGTTACAGATCAGAATTGAATATCCATATCAAATCAAGTTTGAGATAAGGGGATGATTCAAATTTAGAAATAGCCAGCTCCCCTTATCTTTCGACTCGTTTCCTTATTCATTTCTATTCTATAAATACCCCATACATCAGAGGCAGAAGGATGATGAAGCAGAGAGTAGAAGTTAGGCTATTCTATAGTTTGTAACTTCGATTTTTTTTTGTTTTCTTTTAGGTAATTTTTGTTTTTTTATATAACTGAGAGGAGAGGAGAGTTTCATGAAGGAATGAGAGCAAATCTTGCCCTGAAGGTGATACCGGTGTAAGTAAGTCCTCTCTTCCATTGTTATTTGAATCAAATCGAAGTTTTTTTTCTTCTTTACTCTTATTTTTGTTGCTTCCCTCTTCTGTGTTAGTGAATTCAAATGACTCCGATAGCATCGAAATTGCCTTGCCCTTTGCAAGCGCTGTTGATGCCTTATGGTGATGGATAGCCATTCATATGGTAGTGTAGCTTGCCCCTTCATTTTGTAGTGTAAATTGGGTAAGGAGAAGATCCTATTTGTCATACTTCGCTCGCCATCAAACAAAATATATCGTCAATACGGGTCAAAGGTAAGCAGGCGCCGAAGAGGTATGTATTTTTTTTAGGGTTTAACTTTTTTAATTTTAATGTTTAGTTTAGATCACCAAAATCACTATCTCTCAATTCTATTCATTATTTTTCACTTTCTTTGTACAAAATCATTTTTTATTTTTCTCCGCCTTCTCAATCTACCACTTTCTTAACAATTTAACATAACTTATTTTCTTTTTTCTTAAAGAACTGAAAGAAGAACTTTAACCATTTTTTATGAACTAAAAAAAACTTACAAAAATCTTTCATCACTAGCCCCTCCTTGTGGATCACGACCCGCATAGCCACTCGTTATAGCAGTAACATTGAGCACTTGTACTTCTATTTTGCATTTCTGAAATTCTGTATTTTCTGTGCGCAGGTTCCAATTCAATCAAAATTTTGACGCCGCTGTCGGGAAGGGACGGTAAGTAACTCTTTTTTGTTTACGTTATTGATTAACTTTCTTCTCTGTTCTTGGTGTACATGTTTAACAATAAGGAATTTTTTTGCTACATGGACATATAAGTGGCTCAGGACTCTGCTCTGAAACACATCTAGAGGAGGGTGAATAGGTATACTATCTACTTTAAAGACAAATGATGTGAAATTTAAAACTCAATTGCAGCACACTATGTGTAACCAAGAGTGAGCCCGAATTTCCCGTGAAAGGCTCTGGAACTACTCCTTGAGATTCCTCTTAATTAAGAGTTGAGGTGCTAAATGAAGCTCTCTTAGTTCAACACAAGTGTGGACACACACACAAACTATATCTAGCATATGAATATGTGCAATATAAAGCAATGCAAGATATAAGAGAGACAAAGTTAAGAGATAGTAGATCAAACACAAACAACGAGATATGTTTCGAGGTTCGATCTACTGCTCTACGTTCCCGCCTTCACACAGAAAGATTTCCACTACGTCCACATAGGACTTTCCACAAAGGAACCTTCACTGAGGAATTACAACTCTACACTTGGAGTATACTACTCCTCTCTCAAACATAATTACCTCTACACAAGAGGGATAGGCACAAAATCAGAGCTCAAACACAATCACCTCTACACAAGAGGGATAGGCACAAAGTTAAAGCTCAAACACAATCACCTCTACACAAGAGTGAAAGGCACAGAGCCAAAGCAGAGAAAAGATTACAATCTTGGTGATCCAATGATCACAAACAACACTTTGTGATCACAATAGACCACAAACAATTTTCCTTACAAAAATAAAATCAAATAGATAGGATTATAGATGATGGCTCAAGTGTGAAAAAACAAAGTGTTTGGAAAAGATAATAACAAAGAAAACACTCGGAAAAAATACTAAATAGATTTGTAAAAAAAGCTCAAAACCAATTTCCCAAAGACTCTCTTTTCTTTAATTTTTCCAATACTTTAAAAACGAATAAAACATAAAACTTTTTAGCTCAAAAACTCCTTTTAAACTTGCTACAAAATACTGAAAAAGATTGGAAGAAAGGCTCTCTAAAATCTTGTTAAAAACAGACCAAGAGAACCCCTTTTTATAGGCTCTCAGAACTATAGTCGTTGGGGTCAAGAAAAAGTCAGTTTGACCTTCCCGTCGATGGCCAACCGGCCAACGGTCATATTTCTGACCATTGAGCCACCGGTCGACCGCCCTAGGCAAAACTCGCCCACCGGTGGCCGCCTGGTCGATCGCCCCTAAAGGCACAGCCTTGTCGGTCGACCGCCCGGTTGACCGGTGCTACCCGAGAGTTGGGTAGTTACAATCGGTCGACCACCTGGTCGACCGGCCTTATAAGCAGGCCTTATGCACGTTCTTGTGCATATCGGTCGACCGACCGATCGACCGAGCTATAGTTTGGTCGACCGCCAGCATGCTCAGGCTAGGATATAGGACTTGAAACTTTGTCTTTTTAACATCTATAAAATCTCATAAATTCTCATAAATTCGACAAAAATCAGTTCTTATAAATATTGAAGAACAAATATGTGTGACAAAAAATCAACATATATTACAAACTATTTGAATTATTTTTGTGATATAGAAATTAAGTTTAAACACAAAATCGGTATTTTCTGAAAATCAAACTTTGAAATGGAAATCCGATTTTTCCCAAACTTGTATAAATACAAAAATAAGGTATTTAAACTCTTTTGAAACATAGAGTGTATGGAGAATCTAATACACATATAAAAGATATATTTATATTTTTGACAATAAATCCCAAATAAGTTTTGTTAATTCCAAAACTCTAAACACATGAAATAGATCCATCAAAATAAGTTTTCCTAAATATATGAAGCACTTAAACCATTTAAACTTGTTTTGATTCTATCTATTCATGAAAATCATATATATGTATATTTAAAATCCAAAATCCAGTTAAACTGAAAACCAAATGTATTGAACTTGTGTGTGTGAACTTGAGCATATCAACGCTAGTCTATCTTACACAAGATCTAAATACAAACTAAAACTAAACAATCCGAAGTCTTCTTTTAGAACTCCTTCTCCAATTCGACTCGATCCAAACACGATCCAAAGAGCTTGACTCCATCCGAGTGCCAGATGTGACCTTGACAGGCGAGCTCTTGAATTTACATATGTTAGCTCCAAAACTCCTTTTTTGTTAGCTCCAAAACTCTTTTGTTGAAGCGAAGCACCTACTAAGATCTTGATAGTAATCTGAAACTATATAAACACAAGATCGTTCGTACTATAACTACATGAGTTAATCATCATCAAAACTAGAGTGATGGGCCTTTGGGCCAACATGTTCAAGAAAACAGAGTGCAGAAGCTCTCAGATTTGCTGATTCCCATGGCAATCTGAGTGAACTACTGACCTGTATTTTTTGCAGGTTGGCTGAATTGCAAAGTTTAAATATCTGTAGCTATTTATTTCTTTATTTGACTCACTGTATATACATTTCTAATTCAACAGTATTAGGTTGATTGTAAATATTAAAAACGGTTTAGACTTTGCATTTAGGCACGTGTCTATTTCGTTATATTTTTTATTTATGTTGAAGAGTGCTAGAGCCAAGGTATGTGTACATAGCATTTAGTATAAGGTTCATTCTTATATGAAATATTGCTTGAGTGTTACTTTTTCTATATACTTGTACACTGCACTAAACTGAATTAAGGGCTTGTCCTATTAACAAGATAAGATAGGAAAGTCATTACCCTCCCTTAGCCCACAAATAATCTCCTCACTCACTAACCCAAACCTAACTAAACTGAGTAGACGTTGGCTTAGGGACATCTCGGACTCAAATAGGAAACTGACCTAAGGGGAAAGTTGATTAGAATTTGACTCTTTCCAAATCGGTATCAAAGGTTGGGGATTGATGAGGCAAACCTCGAAGAATAATGGTTTGGCATAATTAGGCCCGTTGCTTAGACACGGATACCTCCCACTGATCTTTTTCCTACCCGACCGATTAACTTGTGGTCAAATTCTGCAATATATCTCCTGTGGACAGTCTAACCAGTTAGGAGTCGTCTATGTCTAAGGTTTACCCTAACTTAGGTTAGATTTTTTTTTATTTGTTTGTTTATTTGTTTGTTTTTTGCTTGTTTTGACATTTCTTGTATGATATGACTTATAACAACAATTTTTCAATTTTAATAGTAATCCATATTATACCCCGACCTCTTTTGACTCGGATATTACCAACCCAGTATATCATAACTTTAACCAACCAAGTGTGTCGGATTAGTCTTATCCGAATCAATACATGCCCCAGTCCCAATACTATGAACAAGACTGGAATATCATAACTACTCTCCACAGAGTCAATGGGGATACAACTCCCCTCAATCATATTGTCCAACCACCATTCCAATATTCAGCCTATAATTCTCGTAGTCTTGATCAACCAACAGAAGAAAAATTTGAGGCTATGAAAAATATAGAAGTCATGATTGAGTCCCAAAAACAAAAGCTGAAAATGATGGACTCACAATTCTCACAAGACTCCCAAATCCAAGATTTTTACTCCATGTTCCAAGCCCCACAAGAAGAAGAAGAACCAATGGATTCAGATAGGAGTATGAAAAATCTGATTCAGTCTAAAAATAATTATTTTTCCAATCTATCGATAGGTTAGAAGTACAAATGAGTCGTTATATCAATATAGTGAAAGATAAGAATGAGGAAACTCTACCAACACATATTCGACTATTCCCGATTGCCCTAGCCATATTGATAGGAACGAAGAATCTTGGTGTCTTAGAGACTTTGATCAAGACTCAATTTCATCACACAAATTTGAATTTAATCAATTTCAAACCTTGGACAAATTGGCAAGTTTTTCATTCTGTGAGATAGAACTTGAATTGAATGTGACCCCGATCCCCAACATTGTGATTCAGTTTCCATCTTCAAATCTATGTTGATTCCGGTATCATTACCCAATTTGGATCAATTTTCGGAGCCAACATTTATTCATGTACCCATAGATCTAGAAAATGAATCATCAAATTTAGATAGTCACATTTCATTGATGGGAAAAGAATGTGAATTTAGATAGTTTTCATTAATTCTTTAATTGGACTCAACTGTTGAATCAAAAGTGACTCTCAAACCCAAAGTTGATTTTCTTGAGTTAGTAATGGTTTCTGAACCTATCGCTCTTGAATCCAAGTCAATTATTCTATCAAGTCACATTCTTTTGCTAGACATAGATATTGACCATAATGACTCTGTGATGATTTTTCAGGACTAGTCATGTAAAGGAAAAAAGTTTCATGATAGGATCTTTCATGATCCTATTCATACTAGTTATTGTAATTATGTACATAGAAAAGAGGTCAATAAAGGTGAGTTTCGTGAACCATCACAGTATCTTGATTGGGTAGCAACGCTTGACCCAATCTGACTACCACCGAAACCACCACCTTAAGGTAATATGTTCCTTCGCTTTCTTTTTTTCATGCATTTATGCATTCATTCATACATTGAGGACAATGCATGAGATAGCTGTAGGGGAGAGTTCTAACATAACATAGGTTTTTTATTTAAAATAAAAAAATTAACATTTTCTATCTTTTAAAAAAAACTTTTTGAAAAGAGAGCAATATTTTGACAAATTTTTTGTAAGAAATTAAGTCAATTTTAAGGAATAGAAGAATTATAATTAGGATTTCTTATACTTGGTCAAAATAAGATTATTTGTTTGATTTCTAGAGTTATGAAGAAAATTTGAAAAAATAATTTAACCTTGATTTTACCTTGATGAAATATGCATGTTTTATACACTTACACACTTAGGGCTCAAAAACAAAGATTTTTATGCCTTATATTAAAAGAAAAAGAAAAAAGAAAAATATATATGTATTTAGATCAAAAATTCTCTGATTAAGCTGGGTATTTGTGCCTCATAAAGTATAAGTATTCACGCTTAAAAGTAGTCCACATAATAAAATTCTTAGTTTTGTGACTTATTTGCTCGAGTCCTTAAGTCCTTGGGGTGTTTTCTCACCCGGTGCCCTAAGACCGTCCGGTTTGAGAGTCACCGATTAAAGGCTCATTACATGGGCAGATTAGAAAGCCTAATAGAACTAAGGAATAATAGCATCAAAATATTAAAAATAAATAAATAAATAAAATAAGGCATAAGAGTTAGAGTGAAAGAACTCTTAGTCAAAATTTCACGGTCACGAAGGTGCATATGACTTAGGGTAAAGTAATAAACTAGATGAGAAATACAGTTTGACTCCTTACCTTGATTGATAACAAGTTTTTGAATAGAGACTAAGCTTAGAAATGAAAATTTCGATTTTCTATAACTTATAAATTACTTAAACTCTTACAATAATACTTCAAATATTTTCTCTCTTTTTCAAAGTGCTTTTCAAAAATACTAATACTTTGTTTCTTTTTTTTAAGGGATTTTGTGAGTGCAATCCACTGAAAACCCTAACGAGACAAAACTCATATTCTAGGGGTAACCTAGAGGTTTAACGGCTTGTTTCACATGCTCAGTGCAACCGCGTGACCTGCGAAAGTGGTCTAATAAATTCTTAGGTTTAGTTTTGATGTTTTGCTTGAGGACGAGTAAAAAATAGGTGTGAGGATGTGATCACACATGTACGTTGCACGTTTTCATATCATATGTCACACTTCTACATTTTTATTTAAATAAAGCTATGCTATTCATGTATTTTCATGTTTAATGATTTGTAGGATAATTAAGGAAGAAAAAAGAGAGATAGACAGATTTATCCAATTAAATCTAAAAGTTCAAAAGAAAGGGGATCCATTCAAATACAGAGGTTCTAAAGGCCATCTTATCTGAAGACCGTGTATATCAGATGAGATAATATCATTCAAATTCAAAGAAAAACGGATTAGAAGAAGATCCTATCGATTTCATTGAGGATAAATAAATAGATCGTCAAATGTAAAGCTGAAATTCAAAATTCAAGGGATAAATGGATAAAGAGAATATCAACGGATGAGATGAAGCAATTTAGACTCGGATTTAGACTGTATACATTTTAGTATTTGAATCATAATTTTTCGCTACCGAAACTCAAATCTGATGATTCAAGATGATCCAGAAAGAAGACTTAAGGGCTACAACTCTTACGTTGATCACTGTTTCTAATTCTATTATTTTATAAGTTATATTCAGCAATCAACGCGCTAATAAGCTGCAGATCATAATTTAATATCCACATCAAATTAAGTTTGAGATAAGGGGAGGATTCAAATTCAGAAATAGCCAGCTCCCTCTATCTTTCGACTCGTTTCCTTATTCATTTCTATCCTATAAATACCCCACACATCAGAGGCAGAGGGATGATGAAGCAGAGAGTAAAAGTTAGGCTATTTTGTAGTTTATAACTTAGATTTTTTTCTTTTATGTAATTTTGTTTTATTTATGTAACTGAGAGGAGAGGAGAGTTTCATGAAGGAATGAGAGCAAATCTTGTACTGAGGGTGACACCGGTGCAAGTAAGTATTTTCTTTCATTGTTATTTGAATCAAATCGAAGTTTCTTTTCTTCTTTACTCTTATTTTTGTTTACTTCCCTCTTCTGTATTTGTGAATCCAAATGACTCTGATAGCCTTGATGTTGCCTTGCCCTTTGCAAGCGTCGTTGATGACTTATGATGATGGATAGCCATTCCTATGGTAGTGTAGCTTACCCCTTCATTTCGTAGTGTAAATCGGGAATGAGGAAGATCCTATTTGTCATACTTCGCTCGCCTTCAAAAAAAGTATATCGTCGATACGGGTCAAAGGTAAGCAGGCGCCGAAGAGGTAAGTAAGTATTTTTTTTAGGGTTTAATTTTCTTTCTTTTAATTTTTAGTTTAGATCACCAAAATCACCATCTCTCAATTCTATTCATTATTTTTCACTTTATTTGTACAAAATCATTTTCTATTTTTCTTCACGTTCTCAATCTATCACTTTCTTAACAATTTAACATAACTTATTTTCTTTTTCTTTTAAAGAACTGAAAGAAGAACTTTAACCATTTTTTATGAACTAAAAAAAACTTACAAAAATCTTTCATCGCTAGCCCCTCCTTGTGGATCACGACCCGTATAGCAACTCTTATAGCAGTAGCATTGAGCACTTGCACTTCTATTTTGTATTTCTGAAATTCTATATTTTCTGTGTGCAGGTTCCAACTCAATCATTGTGCTCGTGGATTCGAGTACTTTTCTACTTGAAGGATTCCTCCAGGGTTCGTTGGTGTTAGAATAAGACCTAACTGGTGCCGTTCGCTTTCTTGCTCCGCGTCAGTTGGGGTTAGGGTTAGGGGCGACGGATGGGAGAGGGAAGCTGGAAGGAGGACAGAGGGAGAGGGATATTTTGAATATTTTTGAAATATTGGGGGGTGCTTATAACAAAATGGGCAAGCGCCATGATCGTTCGGGTGCCCTCGTCAATTACATGGGTGTCTTTATCCGCCCCCACGTACGTGGCGTGTTTCAAAAGAGAAAGCACATTCCTTGCTGTCGGGCCAGTCAGTTATGCAAATGATGTGGGTTAATTTCAATTTGTATAGAATAATGCTTTTCTGACTCAATTTCTCTTACCCAAGGCGTTACTCATCTCTCTCTCTCTCTCTCTCTCTCTCTCTCTCTCATGTGTTGAGACAAAAATTAAGCATAAACATTTTGCACACTTGAAAGTTTGAATACTTAAGAGAACTGTCAACTAATTCTTATACAGATGGAAGAATTATCTCTTAGTTATCAATAATCAAAAAAGTTATTAGGCTTTTACCCATCCAAGAACCAGGATAACCCTGTGCTATAGATTCTCCTATGGACCTGTGTGTTGAAGGGTTAACTCTTCTCTAATACAAGTTATCTAATTAGTTAACTTTGCCTGTAAACTTCATTTCATTTCTTCATGAGATGAAACTAAGCACATTTATCTCTTTTCAAAAGATTAAAAATACTGAAATGAATCAGTGCCAAATAAAGGAGATGAAAATTCTAGGATGGAAGAGTGTTAGCATGGTAAGGGCAAAGTCTCCCCCACACAAAAAACGCGCGCGCGCCCTCACCCACCTAACTGAGGTAAAAGTCTTTGAGATTTGGGTGAGGAGGAGCCAACTCTCCCCCACCCCCGCGACCTCCCACCACATTCAAATATTTTCTAAGTTTCCTTTTTACCCCTCTTGTTTCTTTTTTGTCGTTGGGATTTCGCCCAAATCCCGCCGACAGGACGCTGGATCCGACCTAGCGCCTACAGATCCAGTCAGATCCGGCCGAGGGGAGGCTGCTTCAGATCGGCGATGTGTGAGGGGAAGTAGGCGGCGGTGGCAGACCTGTTGGGTGATGATATTGATGTTGACACCGAGCGGCCGAGACGGGCTTGAAATCCATGATGGAGATGATGCTATCGCCGCATCCGAGGAGGCGTGGCCAGATCGACCGTGTCTAGCCAATCCGCATAGGGGGAGCCGGCCAGATCCAATGCCGGCCAAGGAGAGATCCAGTGTCCGTCACCCGTAACTGGAGGAAGCATAACCACCACGCTTTCTTCTCCTCTTCCTTCTTCTTGCTCAGCCTCGTCTTGGGCTTCGATGGGGTTT
>JAVJIF010007701.1:0-131631 GCA_038442645.1 Agave tequilana
ACAACCTCCCGATTTTGTAGATCATGTTCATTAAAATTTTGTTTTCAAACTTGATAAAGCATTATATAGTTTAACAAGCTCCAAGAGTTTGGTATGAAAGGCTTTCTAGTTTTCTTCTTTTAAATGATTTTGTTAAAGGTAAAGTAGACACCACACTATTTATTAAACATGTTGATAGTGACATTCTTATAGTTCAAATATATATTGACGATATAATCTTTGGTTCTACTAATGAGTTTTACTTTACAAGGAGTTTGAACAATGCATGCAACGTGAATTTGAGATGTCATTAATGGGTGAATTGAACTATTTTCTTGGACTCCAAATCAAGCAAATGCGTGATGGGATATTCATATGTCAAGCCAAGTACTCTAAGGAACTCATCAAGAAATTTAGACTTGAAGACTCAAAAATTTGCAACACTCCAATGGCTACCACCACCAAGCTTGATAAGGACGACCAAGGTAAGTGTGTTGATATAAAATTATATAGAAGCATGATTGGTAGCTTGTTGTATTTGACGGCTAGTAGGCCGGATATTATGTTTAGTGTGTGTTTTTGTGCTAGATTCCAATCGTGTCCAAAAAAATCTCATTTAATTGCGGTAAAACGCATTATTCGTTATGTTAAGGACACTATTGGAATGGGACTTTGGTATCTGAAAATCAGAGAATTCTCAATGACGAGTTTTTTTGATGCCGACTATGCGGGTTATAGAGTGGATAGGAAGAGTACTAGTGGAACATGTCAATTTCTTGGTAATTGTCTTGTTTCATGGTCTTCCAAGAAACAAAATTCGGTAGCCCTCTCAACCCGCCGAGGCGGAGTATGTTGCGGCGGGGGCTTGTTGTGCACAAGTCCTTTGGATGAAACATACTCTCCTTGATTATGATTTGCATTATGACCATATAAAAATATTTTGTGATAATACTAGTACTATTCATATAACTAGGAATGCAAATCAACATAGTAAGACCAAGCACATTGAAATTCGATAGCACTTCCTTAGAGATCATTTTGAGAAAGGTGATATTGATATTGATTATGTTTCTTTCGATTTTCAACTTGCCGATATTTTCACTAAACCACTTGACTATAATAGATTTTCTTTTAAATGTGGTAAACTTAATGTTTGTGTTGTTGAATAAGGAAGTTTTCTTACTAATATATCCCTTTTTGATGTATGACAAAAAGGGGGAGAAATATGTGTTTATGATCTGGTGTTTTATACTTGTTTTAATATAGCATTATTTGAGGGGGAGTTTTTACCTCCCTTTTATATCTTGTTTTATAGCCTATATGTTTTGTCATCATCAAAAAGGGGGAGATTGTTGGCCCAAAAAGTTACACTCTCTATTTGTTTAAGTTTTGATGATAACAAAACACATAGAAGCTATTTGGTACTAATAAGTTGTTTAGAATGAGTTTCAGGTTTGTACTATTCATGATGGCCTTTTAAGTATATTGCAAGGATTATGATGCTAAAAAGGCAAATGGCGCAAGAGGGCATTTTCATAGAAGAGAAGGCTCTAATTTGGTGTAACGCGGCTCAAAGACTTCCTTTCTCAGTTTTTATATTTTTTAGTGTGTTAAAGAATAGTGTATAGTATTGAAGCTCAATATTCCCCACACACAAGATTTTGCACATAATTTTTCTAAAAAATGTTTCTCCTATATACAAAATATTTTTAAACATATTCTAATACTTACAAACTCTATTTTATATAGTATACCAAGTCTTGATCAAAATTAATTAAAAATTATCAAGATCTTCAAAATCATTTTCAAAAGAACTGTTTTTGGCCTGGTGCGGTCGACCGGACGGTCGACCGGCTCTGTTTCAGGCCAGAACGGTCGACCGGGCGGTCGACCACACTTCTGATTGTTTGGGTGTGTGCATGTGTGCATGTTACCGGTCGACCGGACCCCATGTCGGTCGACCGAGCTTCAGCCGACTGAAAGCACCCATGTTTCTGTTTGTTACGGTCGACCGGGCGGTCGACCGTGAGCTGGCAACGGTTATATTTTTTGAAAACGGTCGACCGGCCGGTCGACCGTGAGCTTAATTTCAGCCAAAACGGCTAGTTTTTTAAACACATTTTAAAACGTGATTTTCTTCTCTAAACGAATTTGAGGGCTGAATTTGGGTCTAATCTTTTCTAATTTTTCATTATAACAGTTTACTCTTTAATCCCTACCTTTATCCTATAAATATGGATGATTAGGGTTGAGGTGATTACAACAATCCTTTGTAAAAAGAAATCAAGTTTAAGTCTTTTCAAAAGAAGTTATTGCTCTCAGTTTTTGTGCTCAAATTCTCTCTTTTACTGTAGTTTTTGATTCAAAACTCTCTTCAACTTTATTTTCTTTTTCACTTACAAAACTTGAGCTTCAATCTTACACATTATTCTCTAGGGTTTTTGTAAGGGAAAAAGTTTTTCAAGAGAGAGTTTATGGTCTTTTGATCACCAAGATATCATTGTATTTGTGGCTCCACTACCTCTGAACTAGAGGAGTGTGATAGAGGAGTTGGGTACTCCCTTATGGTTGTAATTCTTTGTGAAAGTTATAGTGGTTTGGAAATCCTTCTGGTGAAGGCGGGGACGTAGAGCTGGGTGCTCGAACCTCGAAATAAATCTCTGTGTTTTGCGATTGTTTTATTTGTGTTATTATTTATTTGCTTTATATTTATTGTTATATTGTCGATCAATACTCATACAACAAGATCACATTGCGCACCTCAAACTCTTATCTAGAGGAATCACGAGGAAGGAGTTCAGAGCCCTTCACGGGATATTCGGCTTCTAATCTTATTTCGGGTGATCGTTGCATCATAAAATTTTAAATTTGTGTATTGATTAGCATTATCACCTATTCACCCCCCTCTAAGTGATTTCAGTTCATACTTCAGACGCAAAGATGATCAGAGCCATTGATGCAGCATCAAGATGCGGAGTTCGAAGCTCGCGTCTCAAACATCACTGCAGCGTCAAGATTCGGAGTTCGAAGCCCTCGTCTAAAACATCACTGCAGTGCCTGCGTCTCAACATCATTGCAGTAAAACATAGGGCTCGACGCAACGGCTAAAACGCAGAGCCCAAACCCGCGTTTAAACTGCAAATGAGCCCTGCGTCTCAGTTATAACTACCTCCATTATTGAGTCAAGTACTACCCATGTAATGAGGGGGTTAACCTCTATTATGGAGGGTTTTTAGGAGACAGTTTTACCCCTAGAACCCCTATAAATAGCTAGAGCTGCTATTGAAGAGGGGTCGAAATTTTCATTGAGGATTATCAGCTTTACAAAGAGTTCAACTATTCTACATAAACTTACTGAGTTCAAGTTTTTCAATAAAATCTCTTGAGATTTTATTGGATTGGAGCCGTGCTACTCTATCAGTGAGCCAAAGGGAAAGTTCTGAAAAAACTTGACGTTCACCCGGTCAACGAAAACAAGATTCACTTTCCATCGCTACGCAAAAGAGCCATGTCGGGTCGGAAATTTGAAAATAGGTATTGTAAAGTTTTCTTGAATCAGGAAAGATTACAACAGTTCCAAAATCCAACTACAAGAGAGAGAAGACACTAAAGCTCAGATCTTCTCTTTGTTTAAGACTGAGTTCTTCATGTAGCGGTAGAAAGTAATTTTTGTTTTTCGTTAACTGGGTGAATGTCAAGCCCTTCTAGAAGTCTTCATCTTGGGTCACAGATGGAGTAGCACAACTCCTATCAATGAAATCTTAAAGAGATTTAGGCAATAACTTGAACTCAGCAAGTTGATAGAAAAGTTTAACTTTTTAAGTATCCCTCAACTGAAAAATTCTGACCCCTCTTTGCTCTGCAATTTGACTCAGATAATAGGAGTGGATTTTGAGACGTTTTTATTTTCAATCTCAAGTTATAATTTTTGTTTGAGGAAAAAATACAATATGTAATCTGCAAGTTTGAAAGTTTTGTGGAAAATAAAAAAGTAAGTAAACACAGCATGCCTCTAGTTAAGAACTATTCATCTTAAATTACAAGTATGTGGGGATGTTCAGTTCACCCTATCTCCATCTTCCAATAGGAAAAGGAACCAGCCTCAAATTCTAAGCATGGCCCTATATTTTTATGCACTTTGAGGAGCCCTATATTTTATGCACTTTGAGGAGAACACCAAATCTCTGTTGTCCATCTCTCGATCAAAAATAATCCAAGATTCTAAGCCTAGTCTACAAAAAAAAAAATATTATTTAGTTTAAACAAACTCTTTAGTTTAATAATTGCACATGAAGCCTTATTTCTTAAGGAATAAATTGCACATGAAACCAAGGGGGCAGAAATGGTGCAAGTTATTGAAACTGTCAGGAATCCACGGTCACTTGGTATTATCGCATAAATAGCGCGATATTAATGCACGCAACTGAGCCCTCTGACACACAAATGTTTTTAACAAAATGAAAATATTGGCGTTAAAAGCATAGTCCTTGTTCACTCATCCCTGCCAATATAAATATGCAATAAATTATTACTCAGAATAGAATTTAAAAATTACTACAAATTATTTTTGTTGGATTTCAAATGTTTTACTCTATTAAACTAACCAACTCATTATTTAGAAAGTCGTTTTCTTTGCTACTTGATGCATGAGCAAAAATATCCAAACATTTGATTTTTAATTTATAGATACTTGTATTCGAATGTTGGATGTTGCTATTTGAGTGAGAAATTATATATATATATATAATATATATTATATATATATATATATATAATATATATTATATATATATATATTATATACACACACACTTGTATCCTTTCAAAAGGATTTGATCCCGGATCCTTCCCACTCAAATTGAACCCTCCAACATTCGAATACAAGATCCACTCCGTTGAAGTTGATCTATACTATTTCAAGTATCTATAAACCAAAAATCAAGTGTTTTAAACACTTTTTGCCCATCCATCAAGTAGGGGAAAAACGGACGGCCTAAATAGTGAGTTGGTTAGTTTAAACGGTGTAGAACATTTGAAATCTAACAAAAATTAGTTTATAGGGGTTTTTAAATGTTTAGATCATAATGAAATGGCCGGATCGAGAATTTGTATGTCTAAAGACATAGATCTAACCAACTCACTACTTTCGGCCGTCCATTTTGCGTCGCTTGATGGATGGGCAAAAAGTATTTAAAACACTTGATTTTTGTTTATAGATACTTGAAATAGTATAGATCAACTTCAACGGAGTGGATCTTGTATTCGAATGTTGGAGGGTTGATTTTGAGTGGGAAGGATCCGGATCAAATCCTTTTGAAAGGATACAAGTCTATCTCTCTCTCTCTATATATATATGTATATATACATATATATATATATATATTATATATATATATATATATATATATATATATATATATTATACACACCACACACACAACACATATATATATAATATAACATATATATATATTATATAATATATAGAGAGATCTATACCTCAGCAGCTAGTTGAGAGAGATTCTCAGCTGGGGCGACGTGGCTGAATTTCAGCCACAATTTTAAGCGATGCTACCATGATCGTAGTTTTTTGTGAGGACTGTGTGTTCAAATCGCAGAGGACTACTACCATGGTAGCATGTTTTTTTCGCAGTCTTTTTTTTTGGAGAATGCTACTATAGTTGCAGTCCTAATTACACTGAAAATATATGATTTTTTTTAAGACTGTGACTATGTCGCAGTCAGCTGCGATCATATTGAAGCGTCAGCTGAGAGAGTCTCTCTCAGCTGACGGCTAAGATACATTTTTCTCACACACACACACACACATATGAGTACACAACATGAGTAAAGTGTTCTTAGTAGGTCTACTTAGATTACAATCTAAGGAGAAGACTTAAAACTCCAACATTTTAAAAAAAAATCAAGACCCGACCGCACATTATTAACTTCATGTTTTAAGATGTACGTATATAAAAAATTCAAGTGATTTTGGGTTCTTTTACTCTATTTTCTTTGAGAATATTAACGGTTTTTTAAAAGTAGAACAAAATGGAACGATTAGATCAATACGTAAACGAAATTCAAATCATTTGATTTTTATATGTGTACATCTTAGAACATGAAGAGTGAAATATTTTTGAGATGTTAGAGTTTTAAGTTTTCTCCTTATTAGGAACACTTTACCCTATATGTATGTATGTATGTATGTATGTATATATGTGTGTGTGTACACACAAATGATCAATAAATAAAACATTTCTCTCGGCACAAAGACACCCTTAAAAGCTCATCACGCTGACATCTATAATTGATTTGATAACACAAAGGCAAACTGTTACTCGAAACTAATTCAGATCTGAACATAAACAGAGAGTGAAACTTGCCATTGTAGCTGCTACCGATGGTAAGTCAGAACAACTTCTATTTAAAATTTAATTGTTTATATCTTGGTACAAGACAAGGCCAGGACCATAATTTAGTCCCCCCCGTTTTTTTAAGTGGAGAGCAAATGAGAAGGAAGCTCTTAACGGTTCATGATCTCGCCACAATGCCAACGGCAGGGACGGCTCACAGCTACTTTTGCTTAATCCGTCAAGTTCTCGGCCCTGTATTTTCTCTTATAATCATTCAAGTTTTTCTTTTCTCCTATTCGTTGTGCCTATTATATGTCTCGTTTCCACCCTTGTGCATACGTCATATTTGTTTTAAAAAAAGTCAAAAATAAAGAAAATGACCCCGCCCCAAACAATTAAACTTGGGCTGGACAATAGTACACTGTGAACATGGGCCCTAATCTCTTCTCCAAGCCCAACGTGATGGCTATATAAGGCCTTCATTCGGATTTGTCAGTGAGGCACGGCTCACGTCAGATGAAAGGCTAAATTTGGTCTCAAACACTTGAGAATTTAGGCTTGTAGGAACCTTAAGTCTTGTTTGTTGCAAGAGTATAAGAGTTGCAGAGAGTTGAAGGTTAGAGTTATTAAGTCTCACACCAATTTTACACTAGTATAAGAGTTAAACACTTGCACTTGGGGGGCAAAGTCCATATTTTTTTCATTCAAAAATCTCAAATTTGTCCTCGACAAAACTCACCGCTAACTCTTGCAAAATTTTGAAAAAACTCTTGCTAACGTTGTTACTAGCCCATCAAGGCCCATAACACTTGAACTGAAAGAACCTAGAGTATAAAATCTTAAGATAAAACTCCTATCGGTAGTGTTAAAAATAAACCAACATAATAATTAAGAAAAAGAGCCCCAAAGCTAAACTTTGATCTATCTTAACACCAAATAATCCACAGGCAGCGAAGCCAAAGCAAACTTTGGAATAATCTTCTTCTCCCTTCTCCAAGCTACATACACCTGCATCCTAACGAGGGACTTTCCTTTTAAAATGCAGGCCACGTGAAAAAGTTGATGCATTTCTAATGTTACATAACGAATATATTGTGTTGTTGAGGAAAGAAAAGCATAAAGGGA
This sequence comes from Agave tequilana, assembly GCA_038442645.1. Classification (NCBI taxonomy): domain Eukaryota; kingdom Viridiplantae; phylum Streptophyta; class Magnoliopsida; order Asparagales; family Asparagaceae; genus Agave; species Agave tequilana. The sequence continues at coordinate 7,461 of JAVJIF010007701.1, forward strand.
GTAAAACCTCATTTCTTCTGCTGCAAACAATTCCCATACATGAGAAAGAAAAAGATTGGAAAATTATCACGTAGTCCCCCAAATCATCAACTTTCAAATCTATGCGCCTAAACTTTTAAAACCACTGCATGAAACCTTAGATTTCAACCCCTCACCGTAGCTTCACTGGTCCCTCCTAGGGGTGGCAGACGGGTCGCGATCAGCCAGACCCGACCCGACCCTACCCGAAGTTAGCGGGTCTGGGTTTGGGCTAATCGGGTTTGGGTCGTAATTGGGTCGACCCGTCTGACCTGATTATTAAATGGGTCGGGTCGACCCAAACCCGCCACACCCGCTTGACCCGCCAGACCGATTATTCTCTCTCCTCCTCAGCCTCCTCCCCTTCCTTGATCTCCTCCTCTGCCGCCCCCGTCTCCTCCCCTTTCGCCTATATCAAATTGTCAAAAAATATGCGTAAGATCAGTTTTGAACCCGTGGCCTCTAGTGTGTGGAGTTTACGGTGATGATTAACCATACCACCCAACAATTTGGTAATAAAGTGTAAAGAAATTGTATTTAAAATTTAATACTCGGGTCAAATGGGTCGGGTCAGGTTGACCCGACTAAGAATGGGTCGGGTCTGGGTCTGAATTTTTGACCCGTATATATAATCGGGTCGGATCGACCCGACCCGATTACTGCTCGACCACCCGACCCGACCCAATTGCCACCCCTAGTCCCTCCCTTCAAATAGATATGATACATTTATGCTATTCTATTTTTAGTTTTTACTCACGTGGTTTATTAGCATACTCCGCGCTCATTCACCTGGTTTTATTATCACAAGGGATAAGAAGATACGGATATCATGAACTTTTAAAATTCCATTTAATGGACTAAAAATTCAAACCTCACCATCCAAAGGACTTATCAATACTTTACCCGCCATCGAAGCCAACATAAATATATCATTAACAACACACATTATCAAACTCCCGTCTCCACCCAAAAAGTTTCTTACAAAATGGCCTTAACCAAAATAATCCTCCTCCTCTTCCCTCTCTCCAACCCTTCTCCATGCAGTCTCCAATGAAAATCAACAAACCCTACCCTTCGAAGAAACCCTAATCCAGCAAGCATGCCTCAACACCACCGACCCCACCTCCTGCATTTCCCGCATCCACGCCGAGTGCCAGCGTGGCGGCCGCCGTGGGTCCCTCCCGGTCCTCCACGCCGCTGTCCGCGGCACAATCAACGAGGCCCTGCGCGCCATCGAGACCGTCTCGGGCTTCGCCCCCGTCTCGGACAACCTCCGCGAGCAGACCGCTATCGAGGACTGCATGGAGCTCCTCGACCACACCGTCGACGAGCTCTCCTGGTCCTTATCCGAAATGTCCCGCCTCGAGGCCGGCGGTACGGTGCGCCCCGAGGCTAACCTGCGCACGTGGATGAGCGCGGCGCTGAGCAACCAGGACACTTGTCTGGAGGGGTTCCACGGCACGGACGGCAGGCTGAGGCACTACCTGTACCCGAGCATGCAGCAGGTGACGCAGCTCGTCGGCAACCTCCTCGAGATGTGGAGGAGGATGCGCAGCATACTGCCGCACAACAATAACCACAGCCCTCAGAAAAATGATACATTGCCGTCGTGGATAGGGGAGGAGGAGGAGAGGCTGATGAGGGCGGAGGCTGGGTCCATGCAGGTGGATGCCGTGGTGGCGCAGGACGGGACGGGGAGGTACAGGACGGTGAACGAGGCGGTGAATGGGGCGCCGAGCCACAGCGGGAGGAGATACGTGATATTTGTGAAGAAGGGTGTTTATAAAGAGAATGTCGAGCTGAAGAAGAAGAAGAGTAATATTATGATTGTTGGCGAAGGGATGGGGCAGACTGTGATTACTGGGAGCAGGAGTTTCATGCAGGGGTGGACGACGTTCAGAACTGCTACCTTTGGTTAGTCCCTCACTGCTTCTTCATGATTTTTTTTTTTTTTTTTTTTTTTTTTTTTTTTGCATTTTGTTTTGTGGTAAAATATTTATATGTGTTGCAAATTACTTGCATTGCATTTGCATCTAGATTTATCATTATCGTATTCAATTTACTGAAGAAATGACTAAGGAAACATCTTCATTTTGATTTGATTTCATCTAGCAAGGGTTCGGGTCTCTCACTAACAAAACTTATTTTATGGATTCGCTGAATAATCAAAATCATTTGGTTTAAATCTTTTGAAATTAAGAATCTAAGTCCGAAAGATAAAGTGTAAAAGAAAGTAAAATATTATAAATTTTAGTTTATGGAATACTTATTAGTTGAGATTTTTATTTGGAAGGTCTCATTGCCAGTTAGGAAAGAAGCTTGTGATATAATAAATTTTGTTGTGTATGCTTTTATTTATTTAATTATTTTTTCAAGCCAAATTTTGAAGCAATACTTCTCAAAGTGCCTCCTCCAGTTGAAACGGAATAAAAATATTTTTAAAAAAAAGATAGATAGAGAATTCTTGAATTTTAGTCGAGATATTTAAAGTTTACTTTATGCATATTTCAGTTCTAGTTAAATTGAAAAATAATTAGATAAAGATTTGTTGTCTTTTACACAAGCTATATTAATTTGAATTAGAGATTTAAATTATCCATCTTAACCCATATCATTTGAACCCAATTTAAATCTCATAAAAAAAATTGATAAATAGAAGTTAAAAGAAAAGGAGCCCCCCTTAATGGGCTTCAGTTTGGGCATTGCAGGGAAATTGGCTAATGGCCTAGGAAAGCATGTTGTGCATTTCAGGCCCATAGTTAATCCAAAAATTAGAAGGTTACAAACTTTGTAATCACAGTTGAAGGCAGAAAACAAATCCATAAAACCCAAAATCAGGCTCATAAATAAACTTTGCCTTTTGCAGCTGTATCGGGCCTGGGCTTCATTGCTCGAGACATAACTTTTCGGAACACGGCCGGCCCGCAGAACCACCAGGCCGTAGCCCTTCGGGTCGACTCGGACCGCTCGGCCTTTTTCCGCTGCAGCATGGAAGGCTACCAAGACACTCTCTACGCTCACTCTCTCCGTCAATTCTTCCGTGAGTGCCACATATACGGCACCATCGACTTCATCTTCGGCAACGGCCAAGCCGTCTTCCAGAACTGTAAAATACACACCAGACAACCGCTCCCCTACCAGAAGGTCACCATCACGGCCCAAGGCCGGAAGGACCCAAACCAAAACACGGGCTTTTCCATCCACAAAAGCTTTGTCTACGCAACCTACGCCACATATTTGGGCCGGCCCTGGAAGGCCTACTCGAGAACCGTCTTCATGGAAACCTATCTCAGCAGTCAGGTCCAGCCCGCGGGCTGGCTCGAGTGGTACGGGAATTTTGGGCTCAGCACTTTGTTCTACGGCGAGCACAAGAATTATGGGCCTGGAGCTGGGCTGGGCGGCCGAGTCCGGTGGCCTGGGTTCCATGTGATCCAGGATGCAGCTGTCGCCGGCTTCTTTTCAGTTCGGCGATTCATCGACGGAACGTCGTGGCTGCCGGCCACCGGGGTGCCTTTCACCCCTGACGTATAAGTGAATTCTTTCTACAATTGAAATTTATAAGGGAATTGTTGAGGGTTATTTCTTTTGATTGATTAGTTCGGTGGCAAGATTTTCTGAATTCTTTCAAATTGCAAAGAAAGAAAAATGGGACAACACGATTATTATTGAATCTCATCAATCTAACATGTATTACAACTCATTGTTTTAAAATTGAAGGAAAAAAAAAGAGAGGAAAATAAAAATACTACAAGCGATCATAAGAACTTCAGATCAGTCCGCTTGAATACGACACTCCGGTCTGAGGCAACCAATCGTCTCCCAAATGAAGTTGCTCATAGTGAAATTAAGTGCATCCGCACTGTTGATCACATGGTAACCAGGCCAAGTGACCCTATTGCTCGTATCCGAGCCAGGGCCTGTGTTGCTGTACTCAGCGTAGTACAGCGTGCTCAGCGCGAAATCGCCACTCCACGGCATCCAGCCCGATGGATCGATCAAGCTACCGATGAAAGATTGCATGATCGTCGTCCTCGAGTACTCCTTCCACGGCCTGCCGAGATAGGTTTTCGTCAAGCCCAGATTTTCGGCTGGCACTATGGTACAGTTTTGGAATGAGGTGCCCGTGTTCTGATTCGGGTCGGTTCGGCCCTGGGCCGTGATCAGGTTGCTCTGGCCCTGCATCGGCAGCCTGGGGAACATGTTGCAGTTTTGAAAGACTACTGCTGCGTTGCCGAAGATGAAGTCTACGGTTCCGTAGATGTCGCATTCTCTATAGAATTGTCTCAGGGAGTGAGTATAGAGCGTGTCTTGGTAGCCTTCAAAGCTGCAGAGGTAGAAGGTGGAGAGGTCGGCCCCGCTGCGCACTGCCACCGCCTGGTGCTTGGCCGCGCCAGCGGTGTTCCGAAACGTCATGTTGACTGCTACAAAGCCTTGGCCTACAACAGCTGCATTCATAATTTTGATTTAGTCATGCTAGCTAGTGGCAAATATGCACGATCCAAGTACATGGTGATTACTCACCAAATGTGGCTGAGTTGAAAGTGGTCCATCCATCAACATTGTTATGGTCTCCGGTGATAATTGTCTGATTGATCCCATCTCCGATCATCATCACATACCTCTTGTTCTTCGGAATCGACACGTACTCTTGGTACACACCCGCACTCACAAATATCAAGTAGTAGCCATTGGCACCGTTGCTGTTGTTGGGAGCCGAATTCACCGCATCCGTAATGGTGCTGAAGTTACCGGACCCGTCTTGGCTCACCACCACGATGTCGGTGATCAACACCGCATCCGACGACTGCAGAAGCCTTCGGCCGTGCTCTCGTATATTTTACCGTTGCGGCTCGACATTCTCAGGGGCAGCTCACCCTGGCGACCGATCTCCGCTTCATGGAACAAGAGAGATCTCCTCCCCTTGCCCTTAGAATGACCTCTCCCCGGTGGCCTCTTCGGGATCCTCGGAGGCCTGAAGCCCTTGTGAGCTACCACCTTCCTGTTTGGAATCCAAGCGTTGGTGTAGAAAGCTAGCGAGACGCTGTAAAGCTTCGTCCCGTGTGACAATGGACCAGAGAGATCATTGCTAATGGTAGACGCCATCGTCTCTATACCCTCGAGACAAGTCTCCTGATTGCTTAGTACAGCAGAGAGCAGAGCGTGCAGGGAATCACCCTGAGCATCCGGGACGGCAGTGGTAGAGTTCAGGGCTGAGACTGAGGACGAGAGGAAGTCAATGTTGAGACTTAACAGCAGCTGGCAGTCTTGGAGGGCCATGACCGCAGACTGCGGCAGCGTGGAGCTCCTGGCAAGGTATCGGCTGACGGCGTCGAGGAATTTGTAGGTGTCGGAGAGGGATTTGGCGAGGGAGAAGCGGCCGTAGGAGTAGAGGTTTTTGGGAGCTTGAGGCGGGAGGATGGACTTGCAGAATGAGGGGTCAGGTGTGTAGCTGCAGGCGTCGTCGGGGGTCATCGGTGTCGATGGCGGGACGCCGGAGAGTACTGAAGGAGTGAAGAGAAGGGTGGAGAATAGGAGGAAGAATGAGAGATTAACTATGAAAGTGGAGGCCATGATTGTAACTAATGAGAGCTTTGTTTCGGATGATGGAGAGATTAGGGCAAAGATATGTGCTTTATATAGAGCTCGTATAGGTTACGTACCTTAATTTGTTTGTCTTAAATTTGTAAGTCAATACAAATGGCTTGAAGTAAGGAATCTGGCAGGGCAAAAAAAATATAAAAAAGTACGCTAATTAAGCTCGGATTCTACCGACAGTGCGTGCACGCTACCAATAGGGAAAGAGGCATGCAGTAGAGATTGTAGAAATTAAATCAAAAGAAAATAATTAGTTTAGGTGTTTCTGTAACTGATATTTGTGAAACTTTCGCAATCATCAATACATCTCTGCATGCTAATAACCACCGGATGAAGGAAAAGAAAACAAAAAATTGAAGGAAAAAAAAAACAGCAACAAGAGGACATTTGGAGTTAGGAATTCAGGATAAAAAGTCCAAATTAGGTGGTCAAAAGAATAAACTCCCTAATTAATGAAATTAAAACTATGGCAGCCTAATTAATATAAAAGAATTGTTATTGTTACTTCAAAAATAGTATTGCTATTGTGTCTTAATTAATTTTAAAAATTGTGGTCCAGGTTCGGTTGATTAGATGCTTAAAGAGTAATGTTGGTATGACGAGTGCTCACAAGTTCAAATCCTTCTCCCAACCAAATAAATATTCGTGAATAAAAAAATATTTATGAGAAATTCTAGGAACTGTTTGGATTCAAGGAATTAGGTGGAAGTGAGGAAGTGGAAAGTGTCTTTTCCTATTTTCGCTGTTCATCCAAACACCGAAAAAAGAAAATGGAAAAAGTTTTTTTTTCCTTTTCTCTTTTCTCTTTTACACAATCATTTTCTCACTTCCAGAGTGTTACAGTTAATTTTGTTGTCATGTAAATCTCATTTGTAATAAGTTGTAACACAAAACAGTTAATTTTTTGCTCATGTAAATCTCACTTGCATTCTAATTATAATCATTTTTTATTTTTCTTAATTAATTTCAATTTTAATATTATTTTGCGGTCAACTTTGTGGTCAACTTTTTCACTTCTGCTTCTACATTACCATCCAAACACTGAAAAAGACATAACATTTTTCAAACTACACTTCTCAATAACATCCAAACACCGAAAAACTTACTGACCAATTCTCAAGTTCCAAAGGGAACTATTACCACTTCCTCACTTCTTCACTTCCTCACTTCCACCCTTAACCAACAGGTGATGATTGATGGTAATCGCTCATTCAATATAAAAATTACCAACAGTGTATTAGAAATTGAAAGTTTAAATAGCTAATATATATAATCTTTATTGGCAACCTTGAAAAGTTGGCATTGAATGTGAAAATAGTCATATAATGCTTTAAGGGAAAAATTGACATAGTCAGATTTATTTTTTGTCCCTTGTCTTAATTTCTCTTCACGTTTTGCCCTCCTTTTATATTTTTCATTTGTTATTACGCTTCTAATCACATTGATTTCAGAATGACAACTAATTATAAAATTTCAATACTCTTAATCTCCAATTTAGTACGCATACATGCTTTTAGAAGTACAATAAGATTTATTGATCTGCCACTTTTCTCTCCTCCTATGACCCCTCTGTATCCAGCTCTTTAGTCTGCCTTTTGATCACCCCACGCAAGCAAACAAGTTTCTAAGTCATCTCTTTAGTGCCTTTTCATCACCCCAAGCAATCAGTGTCTTGATTTTGCAGGTCTCGAGCGGCGGTCAACCTGTTTACCCGATCCACAAACAACCTCACGCTTTTTGCATAAAAAACTGACTATCGAACGAGAAAAATTGTTGAGTGATCTTGCTTGTAGACCACTAACTTCACTGTTTCTAACCACTTCAAGATATATCCCATTCAATTCAATGGAGAGGAATCCAAACTGAGCCATGATCTGACAAGCTTCTCCCTCAACAAAGAAGTTCATAACATGCCAGGGTATCTAACAAAATTTTCTCCAGGCATAGTGTTCTGAGTGTCAATAGCAATAAATTAGTCTACCTTCTGCTGTGATAGAAAGTTCTTGATTCATGAACAACTTCCTCTTGGCCTGCCCTTTTACGACTAACCCAGCATCCATGGTAGCCCTGCATTTTATTGCCAATCATGGCTAAAGATGGTGCATGGTTGGCATGTTCAGTTACAACCACGCTGTAGCAAGTATTTCAATACTCGAACACCACTCTCAGATATAATTTGAACACTGGCTCGAGCACCTGGTGTGCACGCGCGCGAGCATACGAGCATGTGTCTATGAAAGAAAGAGAGAGTACTGGATGACTACATGCTACATATCCAAGTTATCAAAGCAAAAGTTTTGCTTCTAAGAGCACAACTCAAGTCATAGCTCCATAATTCCATCCATAGATGAAAGGCCAGAGCACAAGACTAGACGTGCTCACTAGATTTGGGTTCTTTGTAATTAAAGCAAGCTTTAGTTTTACTATTTACGACATGAATTTTTCTCACAGCATAATAAATCATGGTGATATGAAATAGGTCCTTTGTGTGGCAAAGATCACTATATTCATATAAAATTGCCATAATTCATCAATTAATTGAATGAATATAAATCTTACATGTTTCTGAAGGGGCTAGAGAGGCCAGGGAGTGATAAAAATAAAATGGGAGCAAACTATGAAGAGAAGGAGTGCGGCTATTCACACCCACAAAATTGCTTAACACATTTATATACTTAATACACCCACAAAATTTCTAAACGCACTCACTTTTTCTAAACTATCATTTTCATCTTAAATCAATTATTTTTTTTAAAATTACCAATTCTACCCTACCCTTTTCTGTTGGCCCAAAGGCCTATCACCCTAGTTTTGATGATGATCAACTCATGAAGTTATATTTACTAATGATCTTGTGTTTAATTAGTGACAGATTCAATCAAGATCTTAGTAGGTGTATAGCTCAACAAAGGATAAAATGTCAAGATTTGGAGCTAGCATGGTGTGATCCAAGGAGCTTTTGGATCAAGCTTGGACCAAGTCAAGAAGATGAGAAGACTTCAAGTGAAGACTTCAAGAAGATGAAGACTTGTGTCTAGGTATAAGATTTTGTTTTTATTTTAGAGTAAAATGTAAAGGATAGATAGTTGGTGGATTGCTCAAATATACCATGCACACACACTCTTGATAGTTTTGTTTTACAAAAGATTTTCTAGTTTAGAAAATACTATTTTGGTTTTTGGTGTTTCCCATATACTTATCTTTTAACCAAAATCAAGTTTAGAGCTTAATATCAAAAACTTAGATATTTCATCTTATTTGTGTAGTGGATCATATCCATACACACTATGCTTTAATGATTCAAAATATCTAGTTTTTATTTGAAGATGTTTTGGAAAAACAAAGTTTAGAAAACATGTTTTGAAAAATACAGTTTTTATCATGAGCCCAATATTTCCTATTACAAAAATAGTCCAAATCTTTTATAACATGCCTGATTTTGTGCAAGCATGTTTGTATATCAAAGTATATTGGTTAAACTATTTTTGTAGATTTTTATGCATTTTATGGGATTTTATTTCAGCCAAAAAGACTAACTTTTTAATCCCAGAAAACTGTTTCAGGTTTCGGATAAGTCGACTAGTAGCCTTTATAAGTCGACTAATCCTGGAGTCGGCCGACCGGACCGGTCGACCGACGTGCACAGATGTGCACGCCTTTGTGCACTGGAGGACGGCCGACCGCACCGGTCGACCGCTCCAGAGAGCTCTGCTCTCTGGAAAGTTCGCCGACCGTACCGGTCGACCGACAGAGAGTTCGACTCTCAGCTCCAGTGGGTCGGTCGACCCGGCGGTCGACCGTGGCTCCAACGGTCGGATTTCTGACCGTTGGCGGTCGACCGCACGGGTCGACCGGCAGCTCTGACAGACCCCAACGGCTATATTTTTCTGGCCTATAAATTTGGAGGTTTGGTCATTGTTTTAAGCCAAGATTTTGGAGACTCTTAGAGCCAGTTTTTCCCATTCATTCCAGAGGTTTTTCTCCACAAAATAGAGAGTAAATATTTCCTATCTAAAGGGAAGATTTTAACAAGAGTGTTTAAAGTGATTTCTTGAGTTTTTCACCATAGTTCTTTCCTTGCTTTCTCACAATCACTTGAGCTATCCATTGCCTTATCTATCCATAGGATTGTGTTGTGAGAGTTTGTAATTGGTGATCAAAGTGTTGTAGATCACCAAAGATTTCATCTTTATACTTTGAGGAGACGGGCAAGTGTGCTCGTGGTGGTTTAGAGTTCTTGTGTGAACTCGGTGGTTTGAGGTGCGGCCTCGGCGAGCTAGTGAGCTTGCGGTGTGTACGGGACTAGGGAGTCCAAGGGCTTGTAGGTGTTGCGGTACCGAGGAGAGATCCATTGGGATCTTGCATAGTGGAAATCCTTCGTGTGTCGAAGGCGGGGATGTAGAGTAAGTGTGCTCGAACCTCGAAACATACCTTTGTGTTTGCGATTGCCATTTCTCTCTCTCTCCCTTGTTTATATCTTGCATTCAATTATTGTCTATCTTTATATGCTTGATATATTCATTTGTGCTTAATTGATATACTTGCGTGGGATTGTTGCTAACACTTGTATTCAACCAAGAGAGCCAACGCGGCACCTCAACCCATTCAAGGGGAATCTAGAGGAGTTTGTCCAGAGCCCTTCACGGGGAATTCGGCAACACTCTTTGGTATACGTGGTGTTTAGTGTAAGAAGTTTAATTAGGTCATAATTGTTTTTAACTCCGCATTATTCGCATCATTTGGCATTAAGTGACCATTAGATTAGCCATCACCTATTCACCCCCCCTCTAGGTGAACCTTCAATTGGTATCAGAGCTTGGTACTCTGATTTGGTCTAACAACCTAGAGTAAAAGATCCTCATTTTTAGGCTAATCACAATATTTTGTACACACACTATGGATTTCATAGCACCACCCACTTTTGACATTCTTAACATCCAAATTTGGAAGGTTAAGATGTCATTGTACCTCAAAGCCTTAGGCATACATGTTTATCTTGCTATATCTAATGATTCATATTGTTCAAATGGTAAGAATTTTGAGGCTAATACAAAAGCCCTTCATGCTATCAAGTCAACCCTAAATGATGATTATTTATCTAGGGTTTCTAATGTTGAATCGGCTTTTGTAGCTTGGAACATCATCACCTCTCTTGGCGAAAAGGATCTATACTATGCCGGGAGCGATTCGGACGTTGGAAGCGACATCTCCAATGTGTGCTACATGGTCCAAGGGGATAACCTCCTTGAGGTAAACTCCGAATCCGATGATGAAGACATGTCATATGATGAGCTTACTACCTTTTGTCATCTTGTGCTTGAAAAATATGACATGCTTAAAAAGAAGAATAATAATTTGAAAAAGAACATTGCTTGCATGCATGTAGAACATGATACATTTAGATCTAACATTGCATGTTTAGAAAAAGATAACAAATATTTGAAAAAGAATTTTTATGCCATGGTTGATGAAAAAGATCCATTAGAAAATAAAATGGCATGCTTAGAAAAAGAAAATAAAGATTTGAAAAATGAGAATGTTTCCTTGCTTGCAAAATTGAATGATTTATGTGAAGGAAACACTATTTTAAAAAAGAAAGTTGATTTGATGGAAAAACAAAAAGAAGTTGTTTTTCAGGAAATAAATCTTTGAAAAGAAAAATTTGTGAAAAAGAAAAAGATTTTGTTTCACAAAATAAAAAGAAAAATGATTCTTTATCTCACATGTCTTTACATACCACCATTGATGATAGTGAGATTAAAAATTTGAAAAATATAATTAATAGTTTGAGCTCTACTTTGAGCTCGTGTGCATTCAACCATTCTAGATTGGAGTCCATGTTTGCAAAGAAACAAACTCCACCCTCTCATGCACATCATCATCATGCATATGCTTATGTTGCACATCACGATCACAAACATTCACATAAGCATCCTAAGGTGTACAAGTGTACACATTGTGGCCGCAAAGGCCATTTAGCAAAGTTTTTGTTTTGATAAGATGCATCATATAAATTTTGCTAATAAAAATGTTTGGGTGCCTTACAACAAGACTAACCCCAAGGACCCAAGAAAAAATGGGTACCAAAACCCCCACCCCATATTTTTGATATAGGTGAGGGCTCTCACAAGACGTGAGAGATTTGGTGCCTTGGTGGTGGTTGCATGGACTTGATGGACATACTTTTGATGGACCGCTATCAAGGAAGTTTTGGTGGGACAACCACCATATTTGGAGCTTTGGAGTTGGTAACAATCTCTAAACTCCTATTTTTTGATCATACTTGTTCATTCATAATATTCATAGCATGTTCATGTTATATGATTTTTGTGCTTCATGTGGTATTTACATGCTTAGATGTAGAATGTGTCAAACTTGCATTTATACATATATAAATAGTGAACTACAATTGACTCATATATATTTGAACTTCATGCTCATTTGTATCCACTATATGCATATGTATAGACTAGTTTTGATGATTCTCTTTTATACATGTTTTTGCCTATTTTACGCTTTACTTCATGTATATGTATTTTCAATTCAAATCTAATAAATATACATGTATACCCGTGAGTCTCTTGCCTTCATGCAAATACATTTGATAGACTCTTTTATGTTTGGGATATGTATGTGTATTGTTAGGATTGGATTAATCATACATATACCATGAAGATTAGTGTTTTGATGAAAAATGATTTTTCGTATTTTTGTAAAAAATTTGATACATGATCACTTTTGAGCTTCAATGTCTGTTTTCATGAATATGCTATTTACATAACTTTTGAACACTCATCTTTTACTTTTCAAGATAATTTTAAGCTTTATGGACTATGAGTGATTGAACTTTGATGTATTTAGTATGATTCATGAAATACATATGCTTTGATTTCATGTTTTTGAAGGATCTTTAACTAGTTTTTCAAAAATCATCTTTAACTAGTTAATTATTCTTCAATTGGTAGTGATTTTCAATGCTATACTATTTTCAAATTTATTTTTGAAAACCCCTACCATCTATGGGAGGATGGATGGGCGATTATGCTCAAGTATGCTTAATAGTGAAAATCATTTTAATCTTGAACATGATTGGGAGGTATAGATTATGAGATATACACTTGATCTTATTGTTATGTCAATTGGTATCATTGAATCGTTTCAATTGGTATCAATATGAACTTATTTTTGTATATACTCATATTTTGTTTCTTATATATGTATGTATCAATTTCAATTGGTATACTCATTTCATACATATATATGATTTTCATGTGCTTAATTTTCAATTGGCTCACATTTTTAAAAGCACAAAGTTTTTGATGAAAAATAAAAATTTTTGATCATTATGTTTACTATTGGTATCAATATGTTTCAACTTCATATTTGTTAAATGTCAATTGGTATCAATATGTTTTACAAAAATGACTATTTTCAATTTGGTATCTTAAAATTTGTTTGTTTTACAAGAGCTCTGATACCTTTAAAAATTTTGTTTAAGAAAAATTAATTAAAAAAAAATGTTTTGGTATGTATTTCCTATATGCAAGGAGAGCTTAACATCTCTCTTACATATGGATTCATGTTGAGTATATTATAAATTGAGGAGCTTGACAACTCTTCTTTATATGATATACGTGTGTAGGGGGAGCTTCACAGCTCCTTTTATGCATTACATAATATGTGTTATGTGAGTTAGGGCTTGTCATCCCTTCTTCATGTAATGCATATGTGTAGGGAAGCTAACTTAGCGTCTTCCTCTTCATGAATGTATATCGCATATAAATCTTTATTGATTGATTTGTATTACCCCTTCTTGATCTCTTTATTTTTGACAAAAAGGGGGAGAAAAATTTGTTTTGATTTGATTTTACTTTGAACCCTTTGTTGATGATTGACAAAAAGGGGGAGAAGTATTTGAGTTTATATGCATGTTTTCATTGCTTAAGGGGGAGAAGTATTTGTCTTCCTTGTTATGTATGCATATATGTTTTGTATTGCAAATAGGAGAAAAAAAGATTTTGATTTATACTTGTTGCATGTTTTATCTCCATACTTGCATACATATTCATGTGCCTCATTGCCATATCTATTATTTATTTGTTATGCATGAGTTAAGGGGGAGCTTCTTTGGAGCTTTACTTTAATCCATGCATATATATCTTCATGAGTTTTGTCATTATCAAAAAGGGGGAGATTGTTGGCCCAAAGGCCTATCACCCTAGTTTTGATGATGATCAACTCATGAAGTTATGTTTACTAATGATCTTGTGTTTAATTAGTGACAGATTCATTATCAAGATCTTAGTAGGTGCATAGCTCAACAAAGGATAAAATGTTAAGATTTGGAGCTAGCACGGTGTGATCCAAGGAGCTTTTGGATCAAGCTTGGACCAAGTCAAGAAGATGAGAAGATGTCAAGTGAAGACTTTAAGAAGATGAAGACTTGTGTCTAGGTATAAGATTTTGTTTTTGTTTTAGAGTAAAATGTAAAGGATAGATTGTTGGTGGATTGCTCAAATATACCATGCACACACACTCTTGATAGTTTTGTTTTACAAAAGATTTTCTAGTTTAGAAAATACTATTTTGGTTTTTGGTGTTTCCCATATACTTATCTTTTAACCAAAACCAAGTTTAGAGCTTAATGTCAAAAACTTAGATATTTCATCTTATTTGTATAGTGGATCATATCCATACACACTATGCTTTAATGAGTTCAAAATATCTAGTTTTTATTTGAAGATGTTTTGAAAAATACAGTTTTTATCACGAGCCCAATATTTCCTATTACAAAAATAGTCCAAATCTTTTATAACATGCCTTGATTTTGTGCAAGCATGTTTGTATATCAAAATATATTGGTTAAACTATTTTTGTAGATTTTTATGCATTTTATGGGATTTTATTTCAGCCAAAAAGACTAACTTTTTAATCCCAGAAAACTGTTTCAGGCTTCGGATAAGTCGACTAGTAGCCTTTATAAGTCGACTAATCCTGGAGTCGGCCGACCGGACCAGTCGACCGACGTGCACAGATGTGCACGCCTTTGTGCACTGAAGGACGGCCGACCGCACCGGTCGACCGCTCTAGAGAGCTCTGCTCTCTGAAAGTTCGGCCGACCGTACCGGTCGACCGACAGAGAGTTCGACTCTCAGCTCTAGTGGGTCGGTCGACCCGGCGGTCGACCGTGGCTCCAGCGGTCGGATTTTTGACCGTTGGCGGTCGACCGGCAGCTCTGACAGACCCCAACGGCTATATTTTTCTGGCCTATAAATTTGGGGGTTTGGTCATTGTTTTGAGCCAAGATTTTGGAGACTCTTAGAGCTAGTTTTTCCCATTCATTCCAGAGGTTTTTCTCCACAAAATAGAGAGCAAATATTTCCTATCTAAAGGGAAGATTTTAACAAGAGTGTTTAAAGTGATTTCTTGAGTTTTTCACCATAGTTCTTTCTTTGCTTTCTCACAATCACTTGAGCTATCCATTGTCTTATCTATCCATAGGATTGTGTTGTGAGAGTTTGTAATTGGTGATCAAAGTGTTGTAAATCACCAAAGATTTCATCTTTGTACTTTGAGGAGACGGGCAAGTGTGCTCGTGGTGGTTTAGAGTTCTTGTGTGAACTCGGTGGTTTGAGGTGCGACCTCGGCGAGCTAGTGAGCTTGCGGTGTGTACGGGACTAGGGAGTCCGAGGGCTTGTAGGTGTTGCGGCACCGAGGAGAGATCCATTGGGATCTTGCATAGTGGAAATCCTTCGTGTGTCGAAGGCGGGGATATAGAGCAAGTGTGCTCGAACCTCGAAACATACCTTTGTGTTTGCGATTGCCATTTCTCTTTCTCCCTTTTTTATATCTTGCATTCAATTATTGTCTATCTTTATATGCTTGATATATTCATTTGTGCTTAATTGATATACTTGCGTGGGATTGTTGCTAACACTTGTATTCAACCAAGAGAGCCAACGCGGCACCTCAACCCATTCAAGGGGAATCTAGAGGAGTTTGTCCAGAGCCCTTCACGGGGAATTCGGCAACACTCTTTGGTTATACGTGGTGTTTAGTGTAAGAAGTTTAATTAGGTCATAATTGTTTTTAACTTCCGCATTATTCGCATCATTTGACATTAAGTCACCATTAGATTAGCCATCACCTATTCACCCCCCTCTAGGTGAACCTTCATTTTCTTCCTCAACAAAACAATCATCTCTCCTCTCTCTCTCTCTCCTCTCTCTCTCACTGTGTGTTAATTATACAGTTAGGAATTAAATTAATAGTCTTCGAGTAAGTTTGATGTTTTCAGCTGATTTGAGGCTTACATTTAATCCATATATATTTCTAAGTACATTGTTAATGCATTTAAACTAACATGATTGGAGAAATAAAAACTATTTTTGCAGAAAGAAATGCGAAAAAGGGAATGCCTAAATCAAAAACCCGATCGACTATAAAACAATAAATAAAAGACAATTAAGTAATCCAACAAACTTTCTATCTAAAATAAGAGAATGCTTGGAATCTGAGCTAAATATGCTAAAAGAAACAAATTTTACAGGAAAACAAGATTTTAATGCATTAAAATAGAACACATCAAATTGAAGATTGTAATGAAAGCGAGCACATCAAATTTATTTTTATGTGTTTCTATTATCTTATGTCTGTATTGCACAGATTAGCAAAAAATATTTTCATTAAGCTCATTATTTTTAAGAAGATCAAAAGAAAATGACAATATCCCAATTTATAATCTCATTCATTATTTGAATACATTAACTTAATATTATTTAGTTATTTTTCTATTCATCAGTGTAAATTTCCGGGACATAAGAGAAAATAGAACACACAATTTTTTGAGAAGAATAAAACGAACAAATTTGCTCAGATTATAGGGTCCAAACTTTGTTTAGATAACACGACATAGACTTTAAGCAATAAAGCACTACTGAATTACAAAAGAGAAAAAACACGATTCTTTGCTACAAATTTTAAACCAAACATCTATTGCATAGATTTTGTTGAGACTTCGTTGATCGAACTAACAACAATGAAATTAAAAATACAATTTAATTTAATAAACTATATAGGGAAAACTTACTTTTTGATTATTTGTCATGCTCCTATGGCAATATTTGTTTGTCTATAGCTATCAATGTGATAATTTTTTGATGGTATAAGCGCTGAGAAATTTTTTAGGGCTTGTGTTGGTAAAGAAGAAGCATATACTTAAAGAATAAAAAGGAAACAGGATTGATTAGGAATAGGATTTTGATGGGTGTATTCAATAATTATTACTGTGTGTTTAGGAATAGAATTTCTATTAGTTGTAATATTAGAGTTAATCAATGTCTATTTTAGTCTTTTAATTTAAGGTTATAACTGTCCAGTAACTTTTATTCTTAAAATGTGTGTGTCTTAAGCAATTTTGCGGGTGTGAATAGCCGCACTGGAAGAAAAGATGACACGACGTCAAAAAAGTAAATTGGAAAAAAGTAAGGCTATAGAGACATTTTTCCTGCACTTTAATTAGTGGAAGTATTTAGACCCGACCACGGTTTCAGCTCGAACCGGCGAACCAAATCCGTACCATGGAATGACAACTAGAACCAAACCAGGCCGCCGATTCTCCGGTTCCAAACCAAATTAGAATCGGACCCTAGTTGGTCCGGTTTCGGTTTCATTTTTTAAGAACCAGAACCACCAGTTTCGGTTCTGAATCGAGTTTTTTTTTTGCCTTTGGGCCGGCTTGGGTTTTTTTATTTTTGCTTTTTTGGCCATTTAGACGTTGGGCCGGCTAGGGCTTTTTTGGCCCTTTGGCCTTTGAGCCGGCCAGTCTCCAATGGTCCAAAATTGGATCGTTGGCTTGGGGGGTATATTTTTTTATTTTTTTAAAGTTTAAAAATAGATTTTTAATAGATTTTGTAATCTATAAATAGCACCACATTTCTCCTATTCTTCACACAAAATTCTCTACAAAATCTCTCTACAAAATCTCTATTGTATTCTAATTTCTAAGGTCACTCGCACTCTCCAATTTTCTCGCACTCTCCAATTTTCATCCTCTATATCACCATGGCAAGTAGAAGTTCGTTGGCAAGAGGCAAAGGTAAGCTCGGTGAAAATTAATTTACCGAGTAAGATGATATTTTTGATTACATGCAATCAATACTATATTCAATAATGTCTGCCAACTATGAGGAATTAGAAATATATCCCGAAGAAAAGCCGCAAGTTAATATTCCAACCCAAAGGTCCAAAATCTAAGAAGGTGATAGAGGTGAAGAAGATACTGCTAGCCAAAAATTAAAGTCTGATCTTTTCATGGATCATTTTATGAAAATAAAAAATGATACGGGCACAATCGTTAGTGTAAATTGCAAGTATAGTCCAAAAACTTATAAATGGTGTATATCCTAATTAAATAATACTTTATAAAAATAATAATAATAATAAAATGAGTATTAATAAGATATCAAAAATAATGTGTGTGCTTAACTACATGTGCCAAGGTTCAAACTTGAACCCTCATATATCAAGTCCTAATATCTAAATCATGATGTCATATTAGCGTGTGGTTATGATTGGATTCAAATATATTTAAAGTAAATTGAAATGTCAATCCAAAAATTCAAATCTGAAACTGAAACTTTTCTAAACTCTTGAGTCTATCGACAACATTATGTTAAACCACCGTTCTATTTAGTTGCAAACTCTAAACCTAAATTCAGATTTTAAGATATAAACGAAGAAAGAAAGCGCCTAATCCCTATCTTCCACCTTAAGAGATAAAGAAAGAAAATGTAGCCCTAATTTTCCCATCTTTTTTCTTCCTTTTTCAAGCTAATCGTGAACGAAGGGAAGAGTTCGAGGTGCAGAGATTGAGGAGTAGGCAAGGGAAAGCAATCCAAATAGGTAATTCAAGTAAATAGATCTTAAATCTTTATGATTCAATTTTCATTTAACCGAATACCATGTTTTTACTACTTTTGTCCATGATTTTTACATCAAAAAGTTAACTTAAAACAAGTACAAAATTGATAGGATGATTTAGTAGTGAAAAATACCTAGAGGGGGGGTGAATAGGTGTAATTGCTAATCTAACAATCTTTTTAAAACTAAGATAGATGAATGATGTAACGATCTCTCAAAACAAGACTAAGAGCCGAATACCCCGTGAAGGGTTCTGAACTCCTTCCTCTTGATTCCCCTTGAATGGGTTAGAGGTGCGCAATGCAACCTTATTGTATGAGAATTGATCGAACAAAGAATGAATAATATGCAATGATAAAATGCACACAATATATCACAAGGAATGAAAAATAAGATCTCAAGCAAGTAATTTGAAAGCAATAGAGTGCAAGAGAAATTTAAAGTAAAATGGACACAAAGCAATCGCAAACACAAGATATTTGTTTTGAGGTTCGAGCCACCGCTCTACTCCCCGCCTTCACCTCCGTGAAGGGTTTCTACTATCCACCGAGGACGCTTACAACGGTCTACCAAAGACCCGAGCACCGAGCTCCACCACTTACAATAACCTCTACCGAAGAGGTGTCTCCACAAGAACAAGATGAACACAAGTAACCAAATTGATCACAACAAGATCACTAAACTTCTTACAAACTCTCACTCTTTTACAACTTCCTTATAGATTGAGTAGGAAATTTTGGCTCTAAGAAGTGTAGTGAGAAAACACTCAGTTATAGGATGATTTTTGCTAGAGAACACAACTGAAAATAAGCTCAAGAAAGAATGGGAAAATGGAGAGCTTAAAAACTTTTTTTCTCTTTTGAAAACTATGAAAACTTAGGGATTTTTTCTTGGTGTTCAAGAGACTATTCTCCTTTATTTATAGGGAGAGAAATAGGTTAAAAACAATTTATTTTAAGCGTATTTGCTCTGAAAAAGATCTCCAAAAACTCAGAAAAAGTTTGCCAAAAAACAGTCCAAAAGACAGATTTCAGAATAGCACAAAAGAGGAAAGAGCCGTTGGGGCTCTGCACGCCTGGCGGTCGACCGGACGGTCGGCCGTCCGCCCTGTTGGCAGTAGCTGTTGGGCTCGGGTCGACCGTCCTCAAAACAGAAACAGAGTTTTTCTGAAGGCGGTCGACCGGGCGGTCGACCCAGAAAACCCGAGAGCAAAGCTGCTTACAGTCGGTCGACCCGGCGGTCGGCCGACAGACATGCACAAGCGTGCACGTCCTGACACAAGCGCCGGTCGACCGGGCCGGTCGGCCGGTCTTGCCTGAAACAGAAAAACAGCAAGTGCCAGACTTTGGAATAATTTTGTAAAAAAAATTTTTGAAGTAAAGAAAACTAAGTATCATGCTAGAAAGAGTATACATGATTTTTAAACATGATATATATACCTTTGTAAAACTTAGAGTCATGTATATTTGTTGAAGCATGAAACTTAGAAACACAAAGTTTTAAACATGAAAACTTGTATACAAAAATGTGTGTGTGTATCCTAGAGCCAATTTTCTAAACTCAACCTTTAACAAACTATTTCCTACATTGGTTCTAAGGACTACAAGTTCTTCAAGTGGGCTTCTCCATATGATCTTGAAAACTTGATTCTTGAGCCCGAATTGAGGTGACTTGAGTCAAAACACCTTTCTTTAGGGAAGAAACCTTCTAGTTTCATTAGAACACTGAAACACACTAAAAACAACAAATATTATTAGTACAAATAACTAATATGTTTTGTAATCATCAAAACACACTAAAAACGGGTGATTGTAACCTTGGACCAACAATCTCCCCCTTTTTGATGATGACAAAACATATAAGTTATTTAAACAAAAATGGAAGAAGAGCTTTGAAAAGCTCCCCCTCAAACAATGCTATGTATAAAGAATGACAATGAGAAGTAAGATACATAAAGCGTTGAAAACACAATAGTTTTTGAAAACACAATAGTTTTGTCAAAAACTTAAATAATAAACAACAAACTTATTCTTTTTAAAAACTTAACTTATTCTTTAAGTAAGATACATAAAGCATTGAAAACACAATAGTTTTTGAAAACACAATAGTTTTGTCAAAAACTTAAATAATAAACAACAAACTTATTCTTTTTAAAACTTAACTTATTCTTTTTAAATAACACACTTATTCTTTTTCTCCCCCTTTTGTCATACATCAAAAAGGGTTAAACAAAACAAACAAAACAAAAGAAATTTATCTTTAAGAATCCATAATGCAAACATTCAACTCACCACAAATAAAAGAAAATCTAGCATAATCTAATGGTTTAGTAAAAATATCGGCAAGTTGAAAATCGGTAGAAACATAATCAATATCAATATCACCTTTCTCATAATGATCTCTAAGAAA
The DNA here is from genome assembly GCA_038442645.1 of Agave tequilana. NCBI lineage: Eukaryota > Viridiplantae > Streptophyta > Magnoliopsida > Asparagales > Asparagaceae > Agave > Agave tequilana. The sequence continues at coordinate 28,404 of JAVJIF010007701.1, forward strand.
GTGATATCTAATGTCAATGTGCTTAGTTTTACTATGTTGATTTGCATTTTTTGTCATATGAATTGTACTAGTATTATCACAAAATATTTTAATATGATCAAAATGCAAATCATAGTCAAGGAGAGTATGTTTCATCCAAAGAACTTGTGCACAACAAGCTCCGGCTGCAACATACTCCGCCTCGGTGGTTGAAAGGGCTACCGAATTTTGCTTTTTGGAAGACCAAGATACAAGACAATTACCAAGGAATTGACATGTTCCACTTGTGCTCTTCCTATCTACCCTACAACCCGCATAGTCGGCATCCGAAAAACTCTTCATATCAAATAGTCCGATTTTCGGATACCACAAACCCATTTCAATTGTGCCCTTAAGATATTTAATAATGCGTTTTACTGCTACTAAATGAGACTCCTTAGGACATGATTGAAAACGAGCACAAAGACAAACACAAAACATAATATCCGGCCTACTAGCCGTCAAATACAATAAACTACCAATCATGCTACGATAAAGTTTAATGTCTACACTTTTACCTTGTTCATCCTTATCAAGCTTTGTAGTTGTTGCCATGGGAGTTTTACTCACTTTAGCTCCTTCAAGGCCGAACCTCTTGATTAGTTCCTTTGTGTACTTGGCTTGATTTATGAAGATCCCATCCTTCTTTTGCTTGATTTGGAGTCTAAGAAAAAGTTGAGCTCACCCATCATAGACATTTCGAATTCATCCTTCATGCATGATTCAAAAACTTGGCAAAGGGATTCATTAGTAGAACCAAAAATAATGTCATCAACATAAATTTGCACAATAAGAATATCTTTTTCTACATGTTTTGTAAACAAAGTTGTGTCAATTTTACCTTTCTTAAAATCATTTGAAATTAAGAATGAAGAAACTCTTTCATACCAAGCCCTAGGGGCTTGTTTTAAACCATAAAGAGCTTTGTCTAATTTAAACACAAAATCCGGATGTGTAGGATCAACAAACCGGGGGGTTGTTCAACATACACCTCCTCTTCAATAAAACCATTTAGAAAAGCACTTTTAACATCCATTTGAAATAATTTAAAATCTTTATATGAGGCAAATGCTAGTGTCATCCGTATGGCTTCTAGCCGTGCTACGGGTGCAAAGGTTTCTTCAAAATCGATTCCTTCGATTTGAGTGTAACCTTGGGCAACTAACCTAGCTTTATTCCTAACAACGTTACCCGATTCATCCAACTTGTTCTTAAAGATCCACTTAGTACCAATTGTTGGTCTATCGTGGGGCCTAGGAACAAGGTGCCAAACTTGGTTGCGCTCAAATTGATTGAGTTCCTCTTGCATGGCTAGCAATCAATATGAATCGGCCTCGGCTTCGAGGACGTTCTTGGGTTCAACATGAGAAATAAATGCATAATGTCCACAAAAATCATGAAGTTTAGAGCGAGTGGTTACCCCTTAGATACTTCACCTATGACGAGGTCCTTGGGATGATGAGGATTGTATCTCCAATCCTTTGGAAGTTGTTGAGTAGGCTCCACTTCAATTGATTGAATTTCATTTCCTTGAGCCTCTTCTACTTTAGCTTCACTTCCTTCATCATCCTTTGGCTTGTCTCCCATAGTAGGTGTATCCTCCAAGGTCACTTTCTCCAAGCCTTCATCTAATGCATCTATTTCTACAACATTCTTATCAAACAAGTTAGATTCTTCAAACTTAACATGTATAGATTCCTCAATAGTCAAAGATGATCTATTGAAGATTCTATAAGCCTTACTTGTATTAGAATAACCCACAAAAATTGCCTCATATGATTTAGCATCAAATTTTCCTAAGTTATCTTTTGTATTTAAAACAAAACACTTGCATCCAAAAACCTTGAAATATGAAACATTTAGTTTTCTAGAAAAGTACATTTCAAAAGAAGTTTTTGAAGTATTTTTACACAAGAAAACACGATTTGATATATAGCATGATGTATTAACGGCCTCGGCCCACAAATAATGTGGTAGATCATATTCACTTAGCATTATCCTAGCCATCTCTTGTAAAGTTCGATTTTTCCGTTCAACTACTCCATTTTGTTGTGGAGTTCTAGGACAAAAAAGTTCATGCTTAATTCCATGTTCTTCACAAAAAGTGATAAATGGTAGGTTAATGAACTCACCTCCTCTATCACTTCTTATTCTTAAAATTGAAGAATCTTTTTCCTTTTCAACTCTTTTCTTAAAGGCTTGAAAATGTGAAAAGGCTTAATTTTTGTGTTCCAAAAAGAAAACCCAAGTAAAACGTGAAAAGTCATCAACCAAAACAAATGCAAAACGATTCCCACTTAGACTTTTGGTTTGAGTAGGACCAAATAAATCCATATGGATCAACTCCAAGGGACGTGATGTCATGATATCCTTGATTGACTTAAAGGAGGACTTGGTTTGTTTCCCAAATTGACATGCGTCACAAACCCGGTCCTTTTCAAAATTCAAGCAAGGAATACCTTTCACCATTTCCTTTGTGTTTAACCTAGATATATGGTCAAAAGAAATGTGGCCTAATCTTCTATGCCACAACCAAGAGTCATCATCGAGGGCTTTTAAACAAGTAATATTACAAGACATATTAGACATATCAATCATATAAACATTATTTTCACGAAAATCAGAAAATACACAAGTATTAGATATTCTATCAATAACTTTACAAACTACATTATTAAAAATAACATCAAAACCTTTGTCACAAAGTTGACTAACACTCAAGAGATTATGCTTGAGGCCATCAACTAAAACTACATTTTCTATTAAAGGAGATGTACCAAGTTTGACATTACCGATACCGATGATTTTACCCTTGGCGTCATCTCCGAAGGTGACAGTGCCACCTTCATGGTATCTTGATAGGGTTGCAAAGTTGTTGATGTCCCAAGTCATGTGCCTTGAGCAACCACTATCAAGATACCACAACCCTCTACGTCGTTGGGCCTTGGAAGATACCTACATCATTTAACAAATTCATTGACTTTGGTACCCAATTTTTCTTGGGTCCTTGAAAGTTAGTGTTTCGAACCCAAACATTATGACGAGATACATTTAGTCTATCATAGCAAAACTTAACTAAGTGACCTTTACGGCCACAATATGAACATGAAAACACTTTACCATACATGAATGCATGATGTGTGTGTGAAGTGTGAGCATGTTTGTGGGGTTTGGCATGATGTAAAGGTTGTGTGGTATGAACATAAGCATGAACATGAGATTGTTTCATAGGGGCTTGTTTCTTAGGAAACATAGCCTCAAGTCTATTTTTATCAAATTCACACTTTTTTAAAACTACTCCTAAAGAATCAATTTTCTCTTTAAGCATGGTGATCTCATTATCATTAACTTGTGGAAACTTGCCTTTACAAGAAATTTTATAATTGTCAAAATCTTTTTGGGTGGAAACAAGAGTAGGAAAGTAATTCATCTTTTTCTTTGGAAAGAGTAAAAACTTGATGATTAAGAGACTCATTTTCCTTTTTCATTTTAAATACTTTTTCTTTAGAAAATCATAGTTATGTGATAATTCTACAAATGCTTCTCCTATTTCATCCATGGAAAGATCATCATCAAAAGAAGTGGAAGGGGTTACCTTGCTTGTGCTTTCATTAGCCATGAAGCACATGTTGGCGGTGTCAATTTTCTCCTCGGATTCGCTCTCGGAATCCCATGTAGCCTTCAATGCTTTCTTCTTGTAAGGCTTCTTTGAAGTGGAGGGCTTTACTTTATCCGGGCATTCCTCAACAATGTGTCCCGGTCTTTTGCAATTAAAGCAAACTATTTTCCTCTCTTCTTTCCATCTTCTTCTTCCTTGGAATTTAGCCTTGTTGTACATCCTCCGAACATTCTTTACAAAAAGTGAGAGCTCCTCGTCATCTTCTTCTTCATTGTCTTCATCAGAGTGTGTGGATTGACACTTGAAGGCTATTATTTTCTTCTTGGAAGGAGCCATGTCCTCCCTAGCTTTTCTCTCCATCTCATGGGTTTTGAGGTTCCCAATGAGACCTATGAGCTCCATCTCCTCCTTGTCATTAAGTTCCTTCAAGGTACTTGCGTTTACTTCCCATGAAGGAGGAAAAACCCGGATGATCTTTCTAACTCTTTGATCGTTGTCGATAGCATCACCTAGAGAAGAAAGTCCATTAGTGATCATTGTAAATCTTGTAACTATATCATCTATGGTTTCATTTTCTTGCATGCAAAAATTCTCATATTGGGACCGAAGAAGGTTTATTTTAGCCCTCTTCATTTGTGAAGTCCCCTCATGTGTAACTAGCAAATGTGTCCAAATTTCATATGCGGACTTGCAATGAATAACTCTAGCTATATCATCATCATTAAGGGCTTGAAGGAGTGCATAATGAGCCCTAGCATTGGCATCAAATTCTTTAGTCTCTATTTCGGACCAAGTGGATTCATCACCGGGGGGTGCACTAAAGGGTTTGGTCACGGCCTTTGCAACTCGACTTCCTAGAGATTGCAAGAAAACGGTCATCTTAACTTTCCATATGGGAAAGTTAAGTCCATCAAATTTTGGGGGGGTCTTAATTCCATCGGCCATTTTTACTAAGTGATAGTGAATGAAAAATGAATGAGGTAATTAGCAAATATAGGATCTCTCTAAGGTTGTTAAGTCAAGAGCCTAGTGACCAAGCTCTGATACCAATTGAAAAACACCTAGAGGGGGGGTGAATAGGTGTAATTGCTAATCTAACAATCTTTTTAAAACTAAGATAGATGAATGATGCAACGATCTCTCAAAATAAGACTAAGAGCCGAATACCCCGTGAAGGGTTCTGAACTCCTTCCTCCTGATTCCCCTTGAATGGGTTAGAGGTGCGCAATGCAACCTTGTTGTATGAGAATTGATCGAACAAAGAATGAATAATATGCAATGATGAAATGCACACAATATATCACAAGAAATGAAAAATAAGATCTCAAGTAAGTAATTTGAAAGCAATAGAGTGCAAGAGAAATTTAAAGCAAAATGGACACAAAGCAATCGCAAACACAAGATGTTTGTTTCGAGGTTCGAGTCACCGCTCTAGTCCCCGCCTTCACCTCCGTGAAGGGTTTTCACTATCCACCGAGGACGCTTACAACGGTCTACCAAAGACCCGAGCACTGAGCTTCACCACTTACAATAACCTCTACCGAAGAGGTGTCTCTACAAGAACAAGATGAACACAAGTAACCAAAGTGATCACAACAAGATCACTAAACTTCTTACAAACTCTCACTCTTTTACAACTTCCTTATAGATTGAGTAGGGAATTTTGGCTCTAAGAAGTGTAGTGAGAAAACACTCAGTTGTAGGATGATTTTTGTTAGAGAACACAACTGAAAACAAGCTCAAGAAAGAATGGGAAAATGGAGAGCTTAAAAACTTTTCTTCTCTTTTGAAAACTATGAAAACTTAGGGATTTTTTTCTTGGTGTTTTGCAAGAGACTATTCTCCTCTATTTATAGGGAGAGAAATAGGTTAAAAACAATTTATTTTAAGCTTATTTGTTCTGAAAAAGATCTCAAAAAACTCAGAAAAAGTCTGCCAAAAAACAGTCCAAAAAACAGATTTCAGAATAGCACAAAAGAGGAAAGAGCCGTTGGGGCTCTGCAGGCCTGGCGGTCGACCGGACGGTCGGCCGTCCGCCCTGCTAGCAGTAGCCGTTGGGCTCGGATCGACCGTTCTCAAAACAGAAACAGAGTTTTCTGAAGGCGGTCGACCGGGCGGTCGACCCAGAAAACCCGAGAGCAAAGCTGCTTACAGTCGGTCGACCCGGCGGTTGGCCGACAGACATGCACAAGCGTGCACGTCCTGACACAAGCGGCCGGTCGACCGGGCCGGTCGGCCGGTCTTGCCTGAAACAGAAAAACAGCAAGTGCCAAACTTTAGAATAATTTTGTAAAAAAAAATTTTGAAGTAAAGAAAACTAAGTATCATGCTAGAAAGAGTATACATGATTTTTAAACATGATATATATACCTTTGTAAAACTTAGAGTCATGTATATTTGTTGAAGCATGAAACTTAGAAACACAAAGTTTTAAACATGAAAACTTGTATACAAAATGTGTGTGTGTATCCTAGAGCCAATTTTTCAAACTCAACATTTAACAAACTATTTCTTACATTGATTCTAAGGACTACAAGTTCTTCAAGTGGGCTTCTCCATATGATCTTGAAAACTTGATTCTTGAGCCCGAATTGAGGTTACTTGAGTCAAAACACCTTCCTTTAGGGAAGAAACCTTCTAGTTTCATTAGAACCCTGAAACACACTAAAAACAACAAATATATTAGTATAAATAACTAATATGTTTTGTAATCATCAAAACACACTAAAAACGGGTGATTGTAACCTTGGGCCAACAAGTAGTACTCCCCTTAATTTACAAAATTTTTAAACTATTTTAGAAACTTTCTTTCACCCAAAAAAAGAAAAGAAAAAGATCTAGCCTTCTCTCTGGGCTGCTCTCTGGCCGCACAGACCCGCCTGGGTCTGTGCTGGCCAATCAGGTGCAGACCGCACCCGGGTCTACATCCCTTGGGTGCACAGTGGCTTGAGCAGCCTACTGGGCACACCCCCTTCCTTATATATATAAAAAAGGAACAGATTCACAACTAGCCCACTGGTCTACACCCCAACCATTCCACTGGCCTGCACTCTCTTGGACGTGAACCTGCATGGCAGACCCAAACCAACTGAAAAACAGACCCGTTAACCTGTAAATGTACAATTAAAATAGTTAGATAAAAATGAGAAAAAAATGAGAAAATGCGAATAAATTATAAGATAATTATACATTACTGTAAAACTTTTTGTGTCAATAAATTATAGAACTCAACTCAAATCACTCATTACAAAATCATATACATTAATAGAAAAATTCAGACCCGTTAAGTATTTTAATAGTTTAAAACTTATTTAAAAGTTAATAAAAAGTAGAAATTGGGTTAAACTAAACCTATTAAAGTCATATAACTCTAGAGAATTATTTTCTAATTCCCAACAAATTAATTGGGATTAAAAACACCTAATAGTATCAAAGTAGAATATACTTGTAAAACTCTAACAATTTCTAATTGGAATTAAATCCATATAGATTTACCGGGATCCTAGAATTCAGTGCTTAGACTCACACCCAAGCTCAGGTGAGTGTCTTTTCTTTATTCAAATAAATTATGTTTTATTGTGACAAATTATTCTATTTTGTCCTTTGTTTATTTAACATTGGCTATTTAAATTATGTAATTTACTTTCTAGTATTTAGAAAATTGTAGATTTCCATGATTTAAATCTCTTGTACAAATGATTAAATGATCTTTCCTGTCATACTATTTCTGCATGTAATAAATTTTTCTTATGCTTAATAGATGATTATAAATCATGAACACTGTAATGTGGAATTATTGAATTGTTGCTTTATAGAAAAAAATATATTTAGACATAGTCATAAAATAGAGAAAGCTACAGAAAAAGAAAAGAAAAGAAAAAGCATTTACTTTGTTTGAATATTGTTATGATTTCTTGAACAACTCAATCTATTCATACATGATCACTACATGATAATGACCTAGGCTGTGTCACTGAAATTTACTGAGATAATATTACGATATCATACTATTACACCATTACCTTATTGACACTGTATTGCTACTGTTACCGATATTGTATTATTCCAATAACTAAATTGATATGAATATTAGACAACTCACACCGGGATGTGAAACTGAAAGGTGAGATAATGTCAGTATTTTGGGTGGACCTAGGATAAATGTTGTGCAACCAAAACAGAGTTCCACTGCAGGGTTCCCAAGGATGACTAACATCCCATACTGCTTACTGTTATACTGTTATTGTAGTACCATCGGTACGGCCTGGTTCAGCACCAGGCATCTGAGTTATGATTCCAGATATGTACGAAACCCATCTAAAACATAGATAATGTCTCTCCGATCAGTTTCAATTAATAATTTATATAAAATAGACAATGACACAACTATTAATTTCAAACAACAAAGATTATGCTTCATATTGAGATGTTTTCATACATACTGGATCTCCGAGCTACATATGGTTTTGTTGTTAGAATTATCTATGCTTAACAATGCATGTTGGTACTATTTTTGGCATGTTTCTTTTATATCCTCTATTTTTTTTATCACTCACTAGGTCGCTTATTGATGACCCTGAGTTTGCATACTTAGATCTAGACTCGGACTCAGGGACTCCAGAAGATCAGGAGTATTTGGAGAACTTTGCAGCGCTCTAGTAGACTACTCGTTTTCCTTCCTTTTAGCTCGTGAGGATTTAGTTATTTTCTTGTCTTATTATTATTGTAATAAATCACAATATTTGTGATATCTCGTGCTTGTTTTAATAAAGCTGGATGACTATGGATTCTTATTACTTGATTTAATGTACTGAGGCTTAACATATCTTTCTGAAAATACGTCACCAACTCTCATCACGTACCTAATTGTGTGTATTTTGATTTGCAGGTCGTGACAGAGTTTTCTTGTTATCAGAGCCAAGTTTCAGATATTGGTCAAGATCTTAGTAGATGATTAGCTTCAACAAAGAATTCAAAACTAGTTTGGAAGCAAACACATGTTGATTCTAGAGCTCGCGCGTCAAGATCGCATCTAGCACTCAGATGGAGTCAAGCTCTTTGAATCAAGTTTGGATCGAGTCATCTTGAAGATAAAGATCAACGAGAAGACTTCGGTTTATTTAGTTTAGTTTATTATTTTAGATCTTGTGTAAGGATAGACCAATTTTGATATGCTCAAGTATACACACAAGATAAATAGTTTTTAGTTTCGATTTATCCGGTTTTGGATTTTCTAAAATATATCTTTCATTTTCTTGAATAGATTTCATCAAAGAAGTTTATATGGTTTTATGTATGTTGGCTTCCATATACATTGATGATTATGTATATTTAGTTCATGCTTTTAAGTTTTGTTTTTAACAAAACTTAGTTTTGAACTTTAAATGTCAAAAATATAGATGTCATTTATATGTGTATTAGATTCTATCCATACACACTATGCTTCAAAATGTGTTTCTATATCTTGTTTTTGTATTTATACAAGTTTGGAAAGATTAGATTTCCATTTAGAACTTGGTTTTGAAAAATACCGATTTTGCTTCAAAGATTAATTTCTGTATCACCAAAATAATTCAAGAAGTTTGTAATATGTGTTGATTTTTAATCACACATATTTGTATTTCAAAGTATTAATAAGAACTTATTTTTGTGAATTTTTTGTAATTTTATAGGTATTAAAAAGTCAATATTTCAAAACCCTAAATCCTAGTCTGAGCCCACTGGCGGTCGATCGGACCAGAGCTAAGTCGACCGGTCGGTCGACCAATGTGCATAGAACGTGCACAGCAGCCTTGGCCTTGGGCCTGTCGACCATGCGGTCGACCGATCCAAAGGCTTTCTCCCTGGATCTGGCCCCAGCCGACCGGTTGGTCGACTGAACTAGAGAGTTCACTCTCTGGTTCTGGCTTTGTCGACCGAACGATCGACCGTTAGGCATGTTTGCCTGGGGCGGTCGACCGGTAACCCCAATGGTTAGAAATGACCGTTGGCTGATCGACCGGGCGGTCAACCGATAGGTCAATTTTAACCTGTTTTGGACCCCAACTGTTATATTTCCAGACCCCTATAAATATAGGTCTTGGAGGGTTATTTTCATCAAGTTTTTCAAGAGCAAAATTTCTCCACTTCTCTAGTGCCAAAATCTCTATATTTTATTTGTTTTCAAAGTTTTGTGATCGAGCCAAACCTGCACAAAAAAATATAGAAATTTAGAATAATGCTAGGTCCTCAATTCTACCGTGTAGCCTAGGGCTAACGGGTCGTGATCCACAGGGAGGGACAGCGATGGAAGCATTATGTAAGTTTCTTCTTTTAATTTACCAAAACTAGTTAATACTTATCTTCTTAGTTTATAAAAAGAAAAAATGTTAAGTTAAGTTAAGAATAAGATAGTAGAAGAAGAGATAGTGGTATCGTTGTTGTTTTATCTATAAAAGAAAAGGAACCAAAAAGAGATAAAAAAAAAGTGTTGATGTAAAAATCAAAAATAAAAAAGAAATAAAAGATAAATATTTACCTCTACTGTTGAACCATAACAAAGACTTACCTCAGCATGAAGTAAAGCAAATCAAATAGGAAAGAATAAAGAAAGCAGGGCTTCGGTGAGATCAAGCACAATGAAGAAAAGTGAGAAACTTCCATTGATTGTCACCTTCAATATAAACTTCTTGAAAAAAAGCTTACAATAGTGTCACTCTACAATAACTCTTCTTCTCTTTTGATCATGTAACTCTCTCTAGCCTAAAAATAAAATAAAAATAAAAATTACATTGAATAAGAAAAGAAAAACCTAAACTAAATCTCTCTCTGAGATGGTGCTCCCCTTCTTGCCTTTGAGTTTGCAGGTATTTATAGAAGAAATGCAGAGGTTAGAGGAGTATGAAGATACAAAAAGCTGGCTATTTCTGAATTTGAGTCCTCCCTTATCTCCAAACTTGATTTGATGTGGATATTCAGTTCTGATCTGCAGTTTGTTAGCGTTTTGATTGCTGAATATCACTTATCAAATGACAGAATTAAAAATAGTGATCAACATAAGAGTTATAGCTCTGTAAGTCATCTTTCTAGATCATCTTGAATCATCAGATTTGAGATTTGATAGCGAAAGTTATGATTCAAATACTAAAATGTATCCAGTCAGAATCTGAGTCAAACTTGCTTCATCTCATCCGTTGATCTTCTCTCTATCCATTTATCTCTCTGTATTTGATATTATCCTCGATTGATATTTAGTGAACCAAAATGGATTTATAGAAATATGAATTTTACTAGTCTCCATTTGGTGTTATCTTTCTGATTTGCTCTGATCTTCAGCTGAACATTTGCCCAATCCTTGATTTATTCTAACTAGATCTTGGATCATCCTCAGCTAACCAAATAGATCCAGTTAAATCTGATTTTAACTAGTATTTATTTAGTTTAATTCTCTTTCTCTTCATTATTATCTTCTACAAAATAGACATTTAAGACAAAGAAATTAGCAATTTTATTACACGATAAATGTAGGAGTGTAATGAAAAAAAATGCAAAATATGTGTATGATCACACCCCCATACCTATCATTTGCTCGTCCTCGAGAAAAACAACAAAACTAAATCAAAGATTATTAGACCACTTTCGCAGGTCACGCGATTGCACCTAGCATGTGCAACAAGCCTTTAAACCTCTAGGTTATCCATAGAGGAGGAGTTGTAGTCTCCTGAGGGTTTTCAGTGGATTACACCCACAAAATCCATAAAGAAACGAAATAATTTGTTAGTATTTTTGAAAATACATTTTGAAAAGAAGAGAAACTATTTGAAGTGTTTTTACAAGTATTAAGGAACTTGTAAGTTATAAGAGTATCGAATTATTCATCCCTAGACTTAGCCTCTATTAAAATATTTGTTATCAATTAATAGTCTATTATTTTACCCTAAGTCATATGCATCTTGTGACTGTGAATATTTTGACTAAGGGTTTTTCAACTCTAACTCTTATGCCTTATTTGTATTATTTGTATATATAAGGGTGGTAATATTTCTTAACTTTCTTAGGCTTTCTAATTTGTCCATGTAATAAGCCTTAGTCGATGACTCCCAGGCTGGATGGTTTTAGGACACCGGGTGAGAAAACACCCCAAGGACTTAGGACTCAAGCAAATAAGACCACAAAACTAAGGATTTATTTGATGATTGAACCACTTTTAGGCGTGAATAATCATGCTTTATGAGGCACAAAAATCCAGCTTAATCAGAGGATTCTTATTATATATAATATATATATTTTTTCTTCTTTTCTTTTCTTTTTTTTCCTTTTTTTTTTGAAGGCATAAGAATATTTTTGAACCCTAAGTATGTAAGTATATAAAAGACGCATATTTTATCAAGGTAAAAATCAAGACTGGATTACTTTTTCAATTTTTTCTTCCTATCCCTAGAAATTAAACAAATATTCTTATTTCAACCAAGTATAAGAAATCCTAATTATGGTTCTCTTATTCCTTAAAATTAACTTAATTTCTTGCAAAAATAAGTCAAACTATTATTTTTCTTTTCAAAAAGTTTTAAAGAAAGTTTTTTTTTAAAGTTTTAAAGAAAGATTTTTTTATTAGATTAGTGAAGTTAGCATGTTAGTAAACCCTCTCCCACACTTAACTGATGCATTGTCCTCAATGTATGAATGAAATGCAATAATACATGAAAAAGGACGAAGGAAAGGAAATTATCACCTTAAGGTGGTGGTTTCGGTGGTGGTCTCATTGGGCCAAGCGTTTCTGCCCAATCTAGATATTGTGGATTTTCATGAAACCCACCTTTCATCACCTCTTTCTTATTAACATTTTTATAATCCCCAATATGAATAGGATTATGCAAGATCCTAGCATGAAATTTTTTCCAGTTATATGACCAGTCTTGGGATATCATCACAGAGTCATATTCATCTAAACCTTAATCTAACAATGGAATGTGATTTTGTAGAATGGATGATTTGGGCTCAACAATAAAGGGAATGGGAACCGATTCGGACTTGGGAATAAAACTCAAATCAAGTTTAGATTCGAGAGTAGGAGTTGGTTTATGAGTTTGGTCCAAATCATAGAATTGAAGTTCACATTCATTTCCCAATAATGGAATGTGACTATCTAAAATAAATGGTTCATGTTCAAGCTCTATAGGGATAGGAATCAGTGTTAGCTTCAGAATTAAGTCCAAATCGGGTAAGAAAATCGGAGTCAGCATTGATTCAAAAAGTGAAACTAAATCACAATATTGGGAATCGGTATCACATTCATCTTCAAGTTCAATCTCATTAAAATGAAAACTTGCCAATTTATCAATGGGTTGATATTGGTCAATTTCAAAGTTTTGTGGTGAAATCGAATCTTGGTTAAAATCTCCAAGATACCATGATTCTTCGTCAATATGGCTAAGAGAATCAAGAGTGGTTGAAAATGTGTTAGGTAGAGTTTCCTCATTCCTATCATTAATTATGTTAACCAAATGACTTACTTTTACTTCTAGCATATTGATAGATTGGAGACGATCCATTTGGGATTGAATAATATCATTTTGGAACTGAATCATGAATTCCATAGTCTTTTCTGAGTCAACCGTTTCTTTTTGTTGTGGTTGGACTTGAAAATTAGAGTAAGGATCTTGAATTTGGGAATTATTTGAGAGAATTGAGTCTGCTATGATTTGTACTTGTCGTGTGGACTCAAGGAAGGCTTCAAGAGTCTTTTCTAAAGAAGATTTCTTTTCTATAGGTTGATCTTGGTATGGATTATATGAAGCGGTTTGTTGGTAAGGTTGTTGATAGTAAGACTCGAGGGAGTTGTATCCGTACTGACTCGGTGAAGAGTAGTGATGATTATCATATTCTTGTTCATAGTACTGGGATCGGGGCATATTTTGATTCGGATAAGACCAATCTGGCATACTTGGTTGGTTAGAGTTATGTAATGTCGGGTTGGTAATATCTGAATTGAAGGAGGTTGGGGTGAAATATGGATTTGAGTTATAATCAGAATAATTGTAATTATAATCCACTTTCACAAGAACAAACAAATAAATAATCAAGAAAATAAAAAAATCTAGCCTATGTTAGGGTAGAGCTTAAACCTAAACGACTCCTAACTGTTGATTATCCACAGGAGGTATATTGCAGAACCTGACCACAAGTTAATTGGCCAGGTAGGGGCAAGATTGGTGGGAGGTATCCGTGCCTAAGCAACGGGCCTAATTATGCCAAACCACCAGCCTTCGGGGTTTCGCCCCTCAATCCCCAACCTTAGACACCGATTTGGATAGAGTCAACTTCTAACAACTTCCCCCTTAGGTCAATTCCTATTTGAGTCCGAGATGTCCCTAGGGCCAACGTCTACTCAATTTTATGTTAGGCTAGGTTAGTGAGTAAGGAGATATTTTTTGGGCTAAGGAAGGGTAATGACTTCCCCACCTTATCTTGTTTAAGGATATACCCTTAATCTTTTTAGTGCAGTGCACAAGTATAAAGCAAAAGGTAACATTCAAGCAATATAAATCACTCAAAATATGTTTCCTAAACTATATGCAATGCACACATACCTTTGCTCCAGCACTCTTCAACAGTAATGTAAAGAAACAAAATAGACAAATGCCCTAAGATGTAAGAGTCTAAACGTTTTTTAGCATTTACAAAGCAACAAGTTACTGTTGATTAGAAATATATACAGAGTGAGTTAAACAGATAAACTATTAACTGCAGAGAGCTAATCTATGTAAAGCAACCTGCAAGAGACTACAGTTAGTAGTTCATCACAGTTGTGGGCTCTGATGCTCTGCCTTCTTGGGCAGAGGTACAGAGTAGCAATATGTCCACTGCAGCTCCTAGTTTTCTATAATTAGCCTCCGTACATTAAAACAGAGAAGAAAAAGAGTAAAACTGTTAAAGTAAATCAAGAAGAAAGAAAACTTACTGTCCCTCCCCGGCAACGACGCCAAAATTATGATCGAGCCAAACCTACACAAAAAATATAGAAATTTAGAACAATGCTAGGTCCTCAATTCTACCGTGTAGCTTAGGGCTAACGGGTCGTGATCCACAGGGAGGGACAGGGATGGAAGCATTATGTAAGTTTCTTCTTTTAATTTACCAAAACTAGTTAATACTTATCTTCTCAGTTTATAAAAAGGAAAAAATGTTAAGTTAAGAATAAGATAGTAGAAGAAGAGATGATGGTATCGTTATTGTTTTATCTATAAAAGAAAAGGAACCAAAAAGAGATAAAAAAAGTGTTGATGCAAAATTCAAAAATAAAAAAGAAATAAAAGCTAAATATTTATCTCTACTGTTGAACCATAACAAAGACTTACCTCAGCATGAAGTAAAGCAAAGCAAATAGGAAAGAATAAAGAAAGCAGGGCTTCGGCGAGATCGAGCACAATGAAGAAAAGTGGGAAACCTCCATTGATTGTCACCTTCAATATAAGCTTCTTGAAGAAAAGATTACAATAGTGTCACACTACAATAACTCTTCCTCTCTTTTGATCATGTAACTCTCTCTAGCCTAAAAATAAAATAAAAATAAAAATTACATTGAAGAAGAAAAGAAAAACCTAAACTAAAGCTCTCTCTGAGATCGTGCTCCCCTTCTTGCCTTTGAGATTGCAGATACTTATAGAAGAAATACAGAGGTTAGAGGAGTATGAAGATAGGGAAAGCTGGCTATTTCTGAATTTGAGTCCTCCCTTATCTCCAAACTTGATTTGATGTGGATATTCAGTTCTGATCTGCAATTTGTTAGCGTTTTGATTACTGAATATCACTTATCAAATGACAGAATTAAAAATAGTGATCAATATAAGAGTTGTAGCTTTGTAAGTCCTCTTTTGGATCATTTTGAATCATCAGATTTGAGATTTGATAGCGAAAGTTATGATTCAAATACTAAAATGTATTCAGTCAGAATCTGAGTCAAACTTGCTTCATCTCATCCGTTGATTTTCTCTCTATCCATTTATCTCTCTGTATTTGAATTATCCTCGATTGATCTTTAGCTAACCAAAATGGATTTATAGAAATCTGAATTTTACTGGTCTCCATTTGGTGTTATCTTTCTGATTGCTCTGATCTTCAGCTGAACATTTGCCCAATCCTTGATTTCTTCTAACTAGATCTGGGATCATTCTCAGCTAACCAAATAGATCCAGTTAAATCTGATTTTAACTAGTATTTATTTGGTTTAATCCTTTTTCTCTTCATTATTATCTTCTACAAAATAGACATTTAAGACAGAAATTAGCAGATTTATTACACGATAAATGTAGGAGTGTAATGAAAAAAATGCAAAATATGTGTACGATCATTTTGAAAAAATCAAAAGAAAATAAGTTTTTGGGAATCTAGTTTGTTCTTCATTTTCTATATCTATCTTGAAGTTTTTCCCAAGAGTTTTCTTTGTGATTTTGTTTTTCAAAACACTTTGTTTTCTCACACTTGGGCTCTCAATTCTATACCTGTTTATAGGATCTTATTTTTGTGAGAAAAATTATTTGTGATCTTTCAAGATCACCAAGAGAGAGTTTGTGATAATTGGATCACTAAGTTTTATTTCATCTTTGCTTTGTGCTCCCTCTTGTGTAGAGGTGTGAGAGTTGGAGTTGTGTACTCCAAGGTTTTAAAGTGTAATTCCT
Source organism: Agave tequilana (assembly GCA_038442645.1). Classification (NCBI taxonomy): domain Eukaryota; kingdom Viridiplantae; phylum Streptophyta; class Magnoliopsida; order Asparagales; family Asparagaceae; genus Agave; species Agave tequilana. Next base: position 44,697 of record JAVJIF010007701.1, read on the forward strand.
CGGTGGAGGTCCCTTTGTGAAAGATTCTTAGTGGATAGTTAGAAATCCTTCTGTGTGAAGGCGGGGATGTAGAGCAGTGGCTCGAACCTCGAAACATATCCTTGTGTTTATGTTTGGATCTCTCTCTAACTCATTCTTTATTATATTTTGCATTGCTTTACATTGTTCATATTCATATGCTAGATATAGTTTGTGTGTGCTCACACTTATGTTCAACCAAGAGAGCTTATTAAAGCACCTCAACTCTTAGTCTAAAGGAGTCTCGAGGAGTAGCTCCAGAGCCCTTCACGGGGAATACAGACTCACTCTTAGTTACACATAGTGTGTTTGCAATTAAGTTTTTTAATTCCACATCATTTATTCTAGATTATCTAGTACACCTATTCACCCCCTACAAGTGTACTTTTAATTGGTATCAGAGCCTCCGCTCCTAATATTTGGTTTAACCACCTAGGAGTGTGATCTTAGATTGCTAATTTAGATTTGCATTGCATACATCTTAGCTTTCACTCATGGATTATCTTGCCCCTCCCATATATGATGTTTCAAATATTGACATGTGGAAATTTAAATTGAGTGCATACCTCAAAATCTTAGGATTGCATGTTTATCTTTCTACTACAAAGAAATCATATGTTGATAATGGTAAGCACCTAGAGGCCAATACACAAGCCATGAGGCACTTCGGCACACACTAAGCAAAGATCATTTATGTATGATTTCTCATTATGATTCCATTTTTGCAGTGTGAAACACATTGATCTCTCCCGATCAACAAATGACAAACTATGTCGAGAAGGAATCAAGAAGAGATGAGTCCGACCAAGCTTGCTTCATGGTCCAAGGGATTGACTCCCTTGATGTACATTCGGATACTCATCTAGATGATAGTGCTACCTCTTCTAATGATGATCATGATAGTATGGATGCCCATACCTTAAATTAGGAGCTTTCCCTATTTTGTGAAGACTTGTTAAATAATTATAAACTTTTGAAAAAGAAAAGTTGTAAATTAAAAGAAGAAAATAAAAATTTGTTTTTTAAAGTTGATATGATTTTGCAAGAGAAGGTTGAGATTTCTAATGAAAGGGGCTCATTGAAATCCAAACTTGACCTTGCTTTAAAAGAAAACCAAATTTTAAAAAATAAAAATGAATTTTGATCTTGTTTTGAAGAAAAATGAGGTTTTGTCTTCAAAACTAGATTTTATTTTAAAAGAGAATGATTCCTTGAAAAGTAAAATTGTTTAATTTCAAAGGAATTAGATTGCATTTCAAAAGAAAATAATTCTTTGAAAAATGATTTGGCCTCCCATTCTTGTCATGATTCCATTGTTATACCTTCTAGTGATAAGGATGCATGCTCCACTTCTTCTTCAATAATTGAAAATGATATTTGCATGTTGAAGAAAAGTGTAGATTAGTTGGGTTCCACTTTGAGCCAATGCACCATAAACCACACTAGATTGGAATCCATATCTCACAAGAAATATGCTCCACATATTCATGCACACAAATCACGGCATACACATGCTTCTCATATTCACACATATGATATCTTGTATGCTAGAGTGTACACTTGTACACATTGTGGACGTACGAGCCACCTTGTAACATTTTGTTATGATAGGATTAATAATTTGAATTTTGTAAATAAGTTTATTTGGGTTAGGAAATGTGCTAACCTCCATGGACCCAAAAAGATATGGGCATCAAAATCCACTCGTATTATATTTGATGTAGGTATGGACTCTTACTTGACGTGAAGGTGTTGTCCTTGATGGTGGATGCGATCCGAGCTAAAAGATCATATTTATGGATGCATCACTTTCAAGGGTGTTTGGTGGGAGGGACTATCATGCTTTATAAATGTAGAGATTAGTTCACTCGATTTGGTAACTATCTCTTATTCCTATTTATGTTTACATGCTTTATAATTAATGATTTTTAGCATGTCATGTTTTCTTATTCATTATATTAAATGCAATGTTATTAGACATGTGATATACATATATAGTCTTTGAGATACATTCATATTCATATGGACTTATATTTTTGTGTTCTCACTATAGTTTAGATATTGTGTATATTCTAGTTTTAAAACACATGCATTTAACCTAATGATCATATTTGTTTATATTTTTGCACTTCATATTTCGATTACATGTTTAGATGTAACTTTTATTAAAACTTGTATTTATACTTGTACAACTAGTGAGCCACATTTGATTATTATGTGTATTATTCATTTGTATTGTATAACCTTATTTTGATGATTTCTGCATCTTTATTTATTTTTTCTATTTTTGTACATATTTTCATAAAAATGTGTTTAGCTTCATGTATATTTAATTTTGTTTAAAACTAATAGATATACATTTATATCCTAGAATCATTTGTATTCATGCAAAATTCTAGTATGGTCTCATTTATATTTGGGATATGTATGTATACTTTTAACTTTGATAAAACATACATATACCTTGAAGCTTGTTTAGTTTTTGAAGTTTTGATGATTTCTTGTTTTTGATAAAAGAAATTTCATATGAGCTTCAATGCCCTATTTTCATGATTTTTTTGGTTACATGATTTTTACACTCTATGCTTGGTGTTTACTCAAGATTTTTATTTCATGAATCTATATGTGCTTTATTGCTACTTGAGTGTCGATGATCGTGTGATTTTTCATGTTTTCATGGATAAATTCATGTTTTATTTCTTACTTGAAGGATTTAGTACTGGTTTTTAAAATTATCTTTAAACTAGTTTTTATTCTTCAATTGGTAGTGATTTTCAAATTATGTTAAAATTTTCAGATCCTATTTTTTAAAAACCCTTACTACTTGCAAAGGGCAGTTGAATGGGTGACCATGCCTGTACGCTCTTAATGAAAATCTATTTAAACATGTGTATGAAAGGGATATAGTTATGAGATGTACATAATTTTCAATGAAAATTCATTTTGTATACTCATATTTTCTATATATGTATAGATCATATCTAAATTAATATTATATTGCTCTGATACGTATATATGATTTTATTGTGCTTATTTTACATTGACATACTTGTTTAAAGCATAAATTATTTCTTACTAAGCATGATTTAGTTCTTAATGTCAATTGTTTTTCAATTGATATTCTCTACAAGCTTATGCATCATTTTTATTGATATTTCATAACGGGAGAGAAAAATTTTATTTTATCTTTCAATTGGTTTTATATTCAATTGGTATCTTACTCCCACTCTTTATGATAAAAAATATTTTGTTTTGGCATATAGTAACATTTTTCAATAGTGTCAATAATTTTAAATTGGTATTATTCTCAATTTGGTATCTATATTGCAAAATAGTTTTAGTGTTTACCTAAAAAATTATTGATTTTTTACTTTCAATTGATATCATGTCTTTCTATTGGTATCAATTCATAAAAAGATTGTTTCCTTTTCATTGGTAAAAAGAATGTTTAATTTTCAATTGATAATAAGATTTTTTCTTTCAATTGGTTTTCTTCAATTGATTATTTTTATTGGTATCAAAATTTTTGTATTAAAATATGCATGTTGGTATTGTTTATTTTTATTCACCCCTTTGTTGATGAGTGACAAAAGGGGAAGAAGGATTAAGATTATTATGCATGTTTTATTAAGTGTTTATGCATATATGTGTGTGTGTGTGTGTGTGTGCATAAACACTTAATAAAAACATATATATATATATATATATATATATATATATATATATATATATATATATATATATATATATATATATATATTGTTTTTATTAGTTTCTTGAGCTACATTGCATATCTATATTGTTTTATTCATATACATAAGTTAAGGGGGAGCTTCTGTGAAGCTTAACCTTAATCAATGCATATATAACCTTATAAGTTTTGTCATCATCAAAAAGAAAGAGATTATTGGCCCAGAGGCCATTCACCTTAGTTTTGATAATGACTAATTTATGAAGGTTAGTTTACTAATGATCTTGTGTTTAATAAGTTTCAGATATTAATCAAGATCTTAGTAGGTGAGCTTCAACAAAAAATTTAAAGCCAGTTTGAAAGCTAACACATGTTGATTCTAGAGCTCGCGCGTCAAGATCGCTTCTAGCACTCAGATGGATTCATGCTCTTTGGATCAACTTTGGATCGAGTCATCTTGAAGATAAAGATCAACGAGAAGACTTCGATTTTTTTAGTTTAGATTATTGTTTTAGATCTTGTGTAAGGATAGACTAGTTTTGATATGCTCAAGTATACACACAAAAGATAATAGGTTTTGGTTTCAGATTAAACGGCTTTGGATTTTCTAAAACATATTTGTCATTTTCATGAATATATTTCATCAAAAGATGTTTACATGGTTTTATGTATGTTGAAATTCTTCCATATACATTGATGATTCATAATGTTAAGAAAACCTTATTTTGATGTATATTTAGTTCATGGTTTTAAGTTTTGTTTTTATCAAAACTTAGTTTTGAATTTTAAATGTTAAAAACATAGATATATCATTTATATGTGTATTGGATTCTATCCATACACACTATGCTTCAAAATGTGTTTCTGTGTCTTGTTTTTGTATTTATACAAGTTTGGAAAAATCGGATTTCCATTTAGAATTTGGTTTTGAAAAATACCGGTTTTAGTTTAAAGCTTAATTTTCATATCACAAAAATAGTTCAAAAAGTTTATAATATGTGTTGATTTTAAATCACACATATTTGTATTTCAAAGTGTTGATAAGAACTTATTTTTGTGAATTTTATGTGATTTTATGAGATTTTATAAGTATTAAAAAGCCAACATTTTAAAATCCCAAATCCCAGCCTTAGCCCACTAGCGGTCAACCAGACCAGAGTTCGGTCGACTGGTCAGTCGATCGATGTGCACAGAATGTGAACAACAGCCTTGGGCCAGTCGACCATGCGGTCGACTGATCCAGGGAGCTTGCTCTCTGGATCTGGCCCTGGTCGACCGGTCGATCGACCGAGCCAGAAAGTTCACTCTCTGGTTCTGGCCACGGTCGATCGGGCGGTCGACCGTTAAGCATGTTTGCCTGAAGCGGTCGACCAGGCGGTCGATTGATAACTCCAACGATCAGAAATCTGACCGTTGACTGGTCGACCCGGTGGTCGCCCGACAGGTCCATTTTGACCTGTTCTGAACCCCAATGGCTGTATTTTCGGACCCCTATAAATATGGGTCTTGGAGAGCTATTTTCATCAAGTTTTTCAAGAGCAAAATTTCTCCACTTCTTTAGTGTTTTTAGAAAGTTTAAAAAAAATTTTGTGCCAAAATCTCTACATCTTATTTGTTTTCAAAGTTTTGGAAAAATCAAAAGAAAACAAGTTTTTGACAATCTAGTTTGTTCTTCATTTTCTATATCTATCTTGAAGTTTTTCTCAATTGTGATTTTGTTTTTCAAAACACTTTATTTTCTCACACTTGAGTTATTAATTTTATATATATCTATAGGATCTTGTTTCTGTGAGAAAATTATTTGTGATCTTTTAAGATCACCAAGAGAGTTTTTTGATCATTAGATCACTAAGTTTTATTTCGTCTTTACTATGTGCTCCCTCTTGTATAGGGGTGTGAGAGTTGGAGTTGTGTTCTCCAAGGTTGTAAAGTGTAATTTCTCGGTGGAGGTCCCTTTGTGGAAGATCCTTAGTGGATAGTGTTGGCCCAGGGCCCTTCACTCTAGTTTTGAGATGATTAACTCATGTAGTTATAATTTACTAATAATCTTGTGATATTAGTTTCAGATATTTGATCAAGATATTAGTAGGTGATTAGCTTCAACAAAGGTGTTTTTGGAGCTTTCACATGGTGATTCAAGAGCTCGAGTGTCAAATTCACATCTAGCACTCGGTTGGAGTCAAGCTCGGTGGATCACGTTTGGATCGAGTCAACTTGGAGACGGAGTTCTACAAGAAGACATGTGTTTGTTCAGTTAAGATTATGTTTAGATCTCATTGTAAAGATTAGATAGTGTGATATGCTCAAGTTCACAATACACACACAAGTTTCATGTTTTGATTTTGATTTTGGGTTTAAACGATCTTGGTTTTCATGAATAGATAGAATCAAAATAAGTTTACATGATTTAATGTATATTAGATTTGATCTATATACATCTATGCTTCATATACTTAGAAAAACTTATTTTGATAAGCCTATTCATGTGTTTGGAGTTTTGTATTTAAACAAAACTTATTTTGAATTTAATGTCAAAAACATAGATATAATATCTTTCATGTATATTGGATTCTATCCATATACAATATGCTTCAAAGTTGTTTCAATATCATATTTTTGTATTTACATGAGTTTTGGAGAAAACAGTTTTCCATTTCAAAAATACAAGTTTCGGAAAATACAGTTTTTGGTTTAAGGCAAATTTTCAAGAACACAAAAATGGTTCAAATAGTTTATAATATGTGTCAAATTTTTATCACACATATTTGTATTTTAAAGATCTAATAAAAACTGATTTTTGTTAAATTATGTGATTTTATGGGATTTATTTGATAATAAAAAACTAAGTTTTCAATCCCTTAATTTTGGACCAAGCTATCTGCCGTTCGACCGGACCGGTCGACCGGTCCAGTCGACTGACGTGTACAGACGTGCACGCAGCCCAGGCAGGTAGGCCGGTCAACAGACCCGGTCGACCGCCAGAGAACTTTGCTCTCTAGAAATGGCCCCGGCCGACCGAGCGGTCGACCGATAGAGAGCTGTTGCTCTCTGTATCCTGTCTCGGTCGACCGGGCGGTCGACCGGAAGGGTAAAAATGCTCTTACCTGCTGCCAACGGGCAGATTTGGATTGGGGCTATAAAAACCCCATTTCTTGGCTGTTTTAAATAAGAATTTCAAGAGCAAAATTTCTCACCTTTACAAGTGTTTTACAACAAGTTTTTAAAAGAGTTTTGTGCTTAAAGATTTGATCTTTATTTTGTTTTAAAGGGTTGGAAAAATCAAAGAATAGAAAAGTTTTTGGGAATTGATTTGATCTTCATTTACATTTCTATCTAGAGTTTTTTCATAGAGTTTTTCTTTGTGATTTTAATTTTCAAACTCTTTATTTTCTCACACTTGAGCTATCATATCTATCCTATCTATTAGGATCATGTTTTGTGAGAAAGAATTGGTTTGTGGTCTTTGAGATCACCAAGTTATAACCCTCCTTTATTTGTGATATCCCTCTAGTGAGAGGTGATTGTGTTGATATCCCTCTAGTGAGAGGTGATTATGGAGGTTGTGTTGGAATCTCTCTAAGTGTAGAGGAGATTGTTGGTTGGCTTTGAGCCTTATCCCTCTTGTGTGAGGTTGATATTTGTTTGGCTAAGTGCCTATCCCTCTAAGTGTAGAGGTGTTTTGGGTTGTGCCTTGCCTCTAGTGAGAGGTTGTATTTGTTGGATAGAAGAGTTGTGTACTCCCATTTTTTATTACCCAAATCCTCAGTGGAGCTTCCCTGTGTGGACGAGTTAGTGAAAATCCTTCTATGTGAAGGCGGGCTGGGTGCTCAAAACTTGAAACATATCTTTGTATTTGCGTTTGATCCACTTTCTCTAACTCTCTCTTACATTGTGTATTGATTCATATTGTTCATATCATATACATGCTTGGTTTGATTGTGTGCCCATACTTGTATTAAACCAAGAGAGGTTCATATAGCACCTCAACTCTTATTAAGAGGAAGTTAGAGGAGATAGTCCAGAGCCCTTCACCGAAAATTCGGCTACACTCTTTGGTTACTCTAAGTGTATTGCATTTAGTTTTTAATTCTGCATTATTTATCATTAGATTAGCCTTACACCTATTCACCCCCTCGAGGTGTATTTCAGATAGTTGAAAATCCTTCTGTGTAAAGGCGAGGACATGGAGCAATGGCTCGAACCTCAAAACATATCATTATATTTGCGTTTGGATCTTTCTCTCTAACCCTCTCTATTATATCTTGCATTGCTTTACATTCTTCATATTCTTATGCTAGATATAGTTTGTGTGTGCCCACAATTGAGTTCAACCAAGAGAGCTTATTAAAGTACCTCAACTTTTAGTCTAGAGGAATCTAGAAGAGTAGCTCCAGAACCCGTCACGGAGAATTTAGACTCACTCTTGGTTACACATAGTGTGTTTGCAATTAAGTTTTTAATTCTGCATCATTTGTCCTAGATTAGCTAGTATACCTATTCACCCTCCCTCTAAGTTTACTTCAGGATTCACCTAGTTTGTCGCAAAGCTTTCAAAAGCTTTTTTCGTAGCTTTTGAAAGCTCTCGTCTCGAGAGTTGGTCTGTTTCAGAGTTTTCGAAGGCTACAGTAGCTTTTGAAAGCTTCTTGTTGTTGGCCCAAGGGTATGCCTCCGATTTTGTTTTGATGATTACAAACCACATAAAGTTATTGGTACTAATCAAGTTTAAATGTTTTAAATATTTCAGGTTCGAAGGACATTTTGGTGTGTTCTTCCTCAAAAGGAAGGTACTGTAGTCTCAAAATCACTCAAGTAAAGGGTTTGAGTTTGAAAGATCAAGATTTGCATTTGGAGAAACCCTCTCGAAGATTGCTTGAAGGCATACAACATATGTAAGAAAATAGATTGTTTAAAGTATAGAATGTAGAATTGATGCTCAAGAAATCATACACAAAAATACAAGCTTTCAAAATACAAGTTTTCACATCTAGTTTTCTGTTTTGGTATCATACAAGGTTTGGTGTTTGATACATGCCCCATATATTTTTTGCAAATTTATATATCCTATCTCTATAATGTATTCCATAGCCTATGTTGCCAAATCACTTTTCAAAAATTACAAAATATTTAAAAATGAGTTTGATTTCAAAATTTATTTGAAAATATTCTTAGGCTAGGTCGATCGATGAACCTCGTGGCTAATTTTTGCCATCAGTTTGTGCATGTTGTGCATGTTTGTTGGGCGACCAACCGGTCGACCGGACGGTCGACTGACTATCAGAGTTTTGTTGGCCCTTGATCTCGATTGAGATCGGTCGACCAGGCGATCGATCGAAGTCAACGGTTAGTTCAAATTATTTGAACTACCGGTCGACCGGCCGGTTAATTGAAGTTCTGACAGAGCTACATTAACAGTAGCTTTTAAAATCTGAGATTTTTGAATTATTCTCTAACAGATATTTTTCCCCTTTTTGGACCTAATCTCTTTCCTAATGACCTAATAAGCTATAGTAACAGTGTTTATCACTTGCCTATCTATAGGTCTTTTGAAGAAGATTAAGAATAGAGAAATCTTTTGATTTTGAAAAATATTTTGAAAAATCAAGTTTATTCAAAAGAGAAAATTTTCTACTTTTCTTTCTTCAAGTGCTCTCATTTTCAAATCAATTTCTATAAGTTTTTAGCTCTTAATTCATTCATTTCAACTGAATTTTCTCTCTCACAAACTTCTTGAGCCTCACTTCTAATTATATACTATAGAAGAGAGTGTTTGTAATCTTTGTAGTCACCAAGAGCTTGTAAACTTCATTGACTTTGTGCTACCTCTTTTGTAGAAGATTGAGAGTTGGAGTTGTGTAGATCATTGTAGTTCCTTTATGGAGGCTCCTTTATGGAAAGATTCTTAGTGGATAGTGAAATTCTTCACGCAGTGAAGGCGAGGACGTAGAGCTTTGTGCTCGAAGTTCAAAATAAATCTCTTGTGTTTGTGATTGCTTTCTCTCTTTCTCTATTCTATTTGCTATTGCTTGCATTTGTATTTTACATTCATTTGATCTTACTATTAATTGTTAGCATTATCATTACTTGTCAATTTTCACTCTTTCAATCAAGAAGGCAATAGAGCGTCTCAATTTTTTGTCTAGAGGAATATAGAGAAGAAATTCTAGAGCCCTTCATAGGGAATTTGACTTTACTTCTTAATTTGAGTTGACTGTTTGCATCATTCATTTTATAATTATTTGCATTTTCACATTATTTGTCATTAGATTATCACTATACCTATTCATCCCCCTCTAGATGTACTTTAAATTAGTATTAGAGCTTTTGGACTCTAGTTTTTGGTTTAACTATCTTAGAGAGATTCTTTGCTAATCACTCACTCTATTGCATCATTTGCTTGATTTGTCACTAGTTTAAATGGCCGAAGGTATTAAGACTCCACCTAAGTTTGGTGTCCTTAACTTTCCCATATAGAAAGTTAAGATGATCGTTTTCTTACAATTCCTAGAAAGCCGGGTTGTAAAGACGGTGACCAAACTATTTAGTTTATTAGATGGTAACGAGGATACTTGGTCCAAAATTGCCAACAAGGAATTTGATGCAAATACAAAAGCTCACTATGCATTACTTCAAGCCTTGAATGATGATGATTTGTCTAGGGTAATTCATTGTAAATCCACATTCGAGATTTGGTCACACTTGGTTGTCACACACGAGGGGACTTCACAAGTCAAGAGAGCTAAAATTAATCTCATGCATTCCCAATTTGAGAATTTTTTCATGAATGAAGATGAATTTATTGATGACATGATTATCAAGTTTACTAAAATTACAAATGATCTTGCTCCTTTAGGTGATGGATTGACAATGGCCAAAAAATGAGGAAGGTCATTCGTACACTTCCATCATCTTGGGAGGTCAGTCTACAATTTTGAAGGGGCTTAATGACAAAAAGGAGATGGAGCTCATTGGTCTCATTGAAAATCTAAAAACACATCTGATGAAAAGAAAAGCGAGAGAGAAAAAAGAACCCTAAAAGAAGAAGACTTTTACTTTCAAATTCACTCTTATCATCTCTGATATAAAGATGATGACCAAGATGATGATGAAGATTTATTCCTTCTTGTGCATAATGTTAGAAGGATGTACAACAAAACCAAATTCAACAACCGAAAAAGATAATAAGAGAATGAGGAAAAAAAGATAGTTTGGTACAATTGCCGGAAGACCAAACATGTCATTGCTGATTGCTCAGATACAAAGAGCAAACTCTCTACCTGCAAGAAGCCCTACAAAAAGAAGGCCTTGAAGACAATATGGAATTCGGAGAGCGACTCTGAAGAAGAGGTGGACACGGCTAATGTGTGTTTCATGACAAATGAGAACACATCCAAGATAACATCTGAATCTTATCTTGATGATTATGAATTGTCCACGAATAAATTGAGTGAAGCTTTTGAAGAACTTTCCAACAACTATGATTTTCTTAAAAAAATTTTGAAAATAAAAATGAAAAATGAACTTCTTCAAAATAAATTAGTTGTTATTTTCAAAGAAAAAGAAATTTTGTCTTCCACTCTTGAAAAGGCACAAAAAGATTATGATGCACATAAAATCTTTCGCAAAGCTAAATTTTCTATCATTGATGAAAATGATATTTCCACTTTGAAAAATAAAACCAACACTTTGAGTATTGTTTTGAACAAGTGTGAATTTGACAAAGCTAGAATAGAATCCATCTTTCCAAAGAGGCAAACTCATAGGAAACCATACACTCATCATGTTTTACACTCTCACAATCATGCTCACATACAAGCACAATCACATACTCATCATGCCACTCATGTACATGCTCATCATGCCACTCATGTATATGCATTTTTATATACCAAGGTTTATACATACACCTATTGTGGCTGCCAAGATCATTTGGCTAAGTTTTGTTATGATAAATTGAATACAGCAAATAGTCATGTTTGGGTTTGAAAAACTAACAGTTTACGATTCAAGAAAGTTTGGGTATCAAAATTAACTCCTACTTTATATGATATAGGTATGCACCAAAGCTCCAAGACGTAGGGAGTGGTGATACCTTGATAGTTGTTACTCAAGGCACATGACTTGGGATATCAACAACTTTGCAAACCCTATCAAGGTATCATGAAGGTGGCACAGTCACCTTTGGAGATAATTCAAAGGGTAAAATCATTGATATAGGTGATATCAAGGTTGGCTCATCTCCTTTAATTAAAGATGTTATTTTGGTAGATGAACTTAAATATAATCTATTAAGCATTAGTCAATTATGTGACAAAGGCTTAAAAGTTATTTTTTATGACTCTACTTGTGATGTTTTAAGAAGAAATTTAATGCTTGTGTTCTTTCTGGTTTTCATGAAAACAATATTTATATGATTGACATGCTAAATTTAAAAATGTAATACAACTTGTTTGAATGTTTTTGATGAAGATTCTTGGTTATGACATAGGAGACTAGGTCATATTTTGTTTGACCATCTATCCCGAATTAATTCTAAGGAATCAGTAAAAGGTATTCCTAATTTGAAATTTGAAAAGGACCGCATTTGTTATGCGTGCCAACTTGAAAAATAAACTAAGTCCTCTTTCAAATTAATCAAGAATATCATGACATCTAGACCTCTAGAATTGATACATATGGATTTGTTTTGTCCAACTAAAACCAAAAGTCTTAGTGGTAACCGTTTTATTTTTATTTTAACTTATAATTTCTCAAGAGTTACATGGATTTTCTTTTTAGAATATAAAGATGAAGCTTTTTTTCATTTTCATATTTTTAGAAAAAGGGTTGAAAAAGAAAAGATTTTTTGATTTTATGCATAAGGAGTGATAGAGGTGGTGAGTTCATCAACCATTATTTTATCACTTATTGTGAAGAAAATAGAATTAAATATGAATTATCTTGTCTTAAACACTAAACAACAAAATGGAGTCATTGAAAGGAAGAATCATACTCTTTAAGAAATGGCTAAGATAATGATTAGTGAATATGAACTCCCTCAATATTTATGGGTCGAGATCGTAAACACTTCATGTTACATTGAGAATCGAATTTATTTTTACAAAAATTCAGATAAAACTCTTTTTGAGATTTATTATTTGAGAAAACTAAATGTTTCCTATTTCAAAATTTTTGGTTGTAAATGTTTTATTTTGAACATCAAAGGTAACTTAGGTATATTTGACCCAAAATCTTTTGAAGCTTTCTTTGTTAATTATTCTAACACTAGTAAAGTTTATAGGGTTTTCAATAAGTCAACTTTGACTATTGAAGAGTATGCATATGAAGTTTGACGAAGCTAACTCTCTTGTGAAGAATGTTGTAAAGATTGATTTTTTAGGTGAAAATTCTGAAAAGATTTCCATAAGAAACTTACCGGCTCAAGAGGAGGATGACATGAAAAATAATGACACTATGGTGAAGCATAACATTAAAGTGGAGCCAACTCAACCACTTCCAAAGAATTGGAGATATACTATAAATCATCCCAAGGACCTCATCATAGGTGATGTATCCAAAGGGGTAACTACTTGCTCCAAATTTCATGATTTATGTGACCATTTTGCATCCATCTCCCATATTGAGCCCAAAAGCATCCTTGAAGTCGAGACTCATATTGGTTGCTTTCTATGTAAGAAGAGCTTAATTAATTTGAGCATAACCACGTTTGGCATTTTATTCTTAGGCCCCATGATAGACCAACTATTGGTACTAAATGAATATTTAGGAATTAGTTGGATGAGTCAAAAAATATTATTAAGAATAATCTAGATTAGTAGCCCAAGATTACACCCAAATCGAAGGAATCAATTTTGAGGAAACCTTTGCACCCGTAGCACAGCTTGAAGCCATACGGATGACACTTACTTTTACGTCATTTAAAGATTTTAAACCTATTCAAATGGATGTTAAAAGTATATTTTTGAATGGTTTCATTGAGGAGGAGGTGTATGTTGAACAACTCCCCCAGGTTTATTGATCCTACACATTCAAAATTTGTATTTAAACTTAATAAGCCTCTATATGATTTAAAACAAGCTCCAAGAGTTTGGTATGAAAGAGTGAGTAATTTTTTTTAAATAGTTTTATTAAAGGCAAAGTTGACACTACCTTATTTACAAAGCATTTAGATAAAGATATCTTGATAGTGCAAATATATATTGATGATATTATTTTTGGATCTTCTAATAAAAAGCTTTGTAAGGATTTTGAATCATGCATAAAGAAAGAGTTTGAAATGAGTATGATGGGAGAGCTCAACTATTATTTTGAACTCCAAATCAAGTAAAGGGGTGATGAGATCTTCATCAATCAAGCCAAGAATACAAGAGTGCTTATCAAGAAATTTGGGCTTGAAAATGTGAAGATTAGTAAGACTCCCATGGCTACCACAATTAAGCTTGATAAGGATGAATAAGGTAAAAATGTTGACATTAAATTCTATTATAGCAAATGATTGGTAGTTTGCTTTACTTGATTGCAAGTATGTCAGATATTTTGTTTAGTATGTATCTATATGCTAGATTTCAATATTGTCCTAAAGAGACTCACTGGTTTGCCGAAAAACGCATTATTAGATATCTTAAAGCACTATTGGAATGGTCATGTGGTATCCGAAAATCGAACATTTTCAATGACGACTTATTTCCAGCACTCTTTAACAGTAATTTAAAATAAATAAAATTAGACAGATGCCTATGATGCTAGTCTATCTATTTTTTAAATACTTCAATTAATGAATTACTGTTGAATTAAAAATAAAGAAGAAAAATTAACCACTTAGTAAATAAATAAAATATCATTCCCTCCCCGGAAACGGCGCCAAAATTTGATTGCAGAAAAATAGAAAAAAGTTAAGAATTAAAAGGATATTATCTGGATGAAGGCGTGTCTCTGTCTTTCACAGTATATCCGCGGTAGTAAGGGCTATGCGGGTTGATCCTCAGGGAGAGATGCGATGGAAGCTTTTCGGTAGCAAGCGTTATTGTCTCTGTTTAAGAACTTAGAAAAGAAAGAAAGGATTGTGTTTGGATATAGAGAATTGAAAAGTTCATTGCTTACTAATAATCAACCATCATAACATGCTAATATTTAATAAATAAAATCTTCACTTTAAATCTAACATGATAAGCTACCCAAACATCAAGTAAGATACATAAGATAGAAACAAGGTTATGATTGAACTAACATTAATCAAGATTTAACATTAAAATATCAAGATTGTTCATCAAGCATAAGATAAGAAAAATCATTAGAAAGTAAAAGCAAATCATTCCCATTTGAAATAACACTAATTAAAGTTTAACATTAAAATATCAAGATGTTCATCAAGCATAAATTAAGAAAAATAATTTAAGAAGTGCTAATAAATAATTGACCTAGTTTTCATCCTCATGTGCCTTCAAGATTATTTTAAAGTTTAAGCATGCATATAATTTAATCGGGTTTAATTATTAAACTTAGATGTGATGGTGGTGATAAATAAGCAAGCAACGAGAAAAAGGATCTAGCTACTCATGATCTAAACTAAGGGGCTGTTTGTTTTGCGTAAAACTCCGTAATTCATAAATGATTTACAACCCAGTTACAACTACGGCGTTTGTTTGGAACGTAATTCGTAAAAGACTTACACAACCCAATTACCACTCACTTGCAACCCAGTTACCACTCACTTACTGCCCAGTTACAGTTAATTTTGTGGTCATGCAAATTTGTATTATTTTTTTATGTTAATATTAATTTTTTTTTAATATTTAGCATTTTTAATATTTATTTGCAATATTAAAATTTTTTAAATCACCAAATAGTTAATTTTGTGGTCAACTTTTCACTTACGACTTACACATTACAATAACCAAACACCGTAAAATACAATACATTTTTCCACTTACAACTTTATATTACCAACCAAACACCATAAAGCTTACATGCATGTAACTTATTTACAACTGTAAAAGACTTTACCAATTACGACTTACGAATTACGGCCAGTTACGACAACCAAACAGGCCCTAAACTAAGAAAGCATGTAAAAGAAAGTAAAATAAAGAAAGCAAGTAAAGAAAGTAATTAAATAATAAAAAGAACTTAAAAAGAAGAACAATAGAACCTTATTTATTGAGCTGTCACCATCAAAATACAAGAGCCTCCTCCTTTATAAAGTTTGAATTAGAACTAAACCCTAAAAATTACAACAAAAATTTGGAAGAGAAATTAAATAAAAATCTTAAGTTATAATCTCTGATGTGGAGATACCTTTTTTATGAGATATTTCAGCTCTTTAAATAGGCCTCAGAGCTAATCACAATAGGATACACATTAAAAGGTTTAAATCAATCCTAATTCAATACGGGAATTTAATTCTGCAGTAAGTTGAAGTGTTGATTGCTGAATATGACTCATCAGAAGGCTGAGTTGGAAAGAGTGATCGCAATAGGAATTGTAGCCCTTCAATTCCTCTTTCAATAGAATATTGAATCATCGGATTTGAATATCTGTAGTAAAAGTTATTATCCGAATACTAAGAGGTGTCCAGACTGAATCCAAGTCTGAATTAATTTTGAACTCTATTTAATTTGAATTATCCTTCTTATCTCCAATTATAATTAGCTTTATCCAATCCATATTCTAAAATTATATCTTTTGATTTTGAATTTGCATTGTGAAGATGATGATTATCTTTTTCTCCTTTTGATTTCAAATTGATTTAAATTGAAACTCAAATTTAGATAAGATTAGGGATAAAATAAAAGCTTTTTGTATTCTTATCTTCTCATTTAAGTAACTACACACAACAATCAAAAAGAGAGCTACATAGCAATGTTACATACAAAATAATCAAGAATAAATGTGCAAATATGATGACAATAATGCAAAATTGAGATGCAATCAGTCGTGTTTCACCAAATGTTTGTAGAAAGAATAGTCGGTCTGCAGTCCGGCAATGAACGCAGCCTCAGTAACACCATTGCTATAGTTATAAACTATAGTCATTTGGTTATAAAAATAACTGATGTAGAATTTGAGAGTCTCTCCTGGCTTCATCTTAATGGTGAGGAGATGGTTGTTGTTCTTCTTAAACTCAAGCAACAAGGCGTATTAATTGAAGAAGACATCACGAACCTCCCTGAAGCTTCAGAGAGATCGTGATGAGAGGGAGTAGAACCAGTTCAAGGCCAACCCTTTGAGACTGGAAGGAAATACCCGACACATGAGGTGATCATCATGGGAGTGGATCGCTATCTTGATTTGATAGGCTTGAAGGTGCTGGATAGGGTTGGTCACTCCGGTGTAGCAATTGAAGCTCGGTATCACGGACTTCTTTAGAAAGTGATTAGACATGATCTTCTCTGAAAGAGGGGAATCAGAGATCCTCAGTACGAAAGATCCTGGTCTATTGCGAGGATGCAATTTGTTTTCATCGATCCACTTCCTGACCATCTCCACTAAGTCCTCGATGCGAGGAGTCTTCGTGGATCTGGGTAGTTCGCTCACATCGAAGCATTCCTCGAGATATAGGTAAGCAGATCAGCGATGCCTTCGACTACCCCAAGTGCAGGCAGTATTCGTGTCAGGCGTTTGTGATGGATGAGTGTGGTACTCCTCATCTTAATCTCTTATCGGGAATTTTCAGAGCACCTCTATTTGAGCGAGGAGCTGTTCTGGGCACGAGTGGTGGTATATCTCTCCATGGCAACTCTTTCGTGCTCGGGAGCCGCATCCGCCTCTTGTTCATCGAGCCGCTTTTGCAAGCGGTCCAACACTGGTGAAGTTACCCTCGGCAGGCAACCATGATTCATGGTCATTGGCTACTTGCTTGGGAGTAATCCTCAGGGATGAGGGCTCCTCATTAATCTATTGGAGAACCACATCTAGATTTGAGGGGTGTGAGATCAGTTGGATTCGTGCCCTCATTGATGACCTTCTTGTCTTTGAAACCAGCAACTGATGCGGCCGCCTTTAAGTTGGCCTTCTTCGATGAGCCATTGTCATTTGTGAGGCTTTTGTAGGAGAAACTTTTGGGGCAATGTTTGGCGAATGGGAGAAAATTCTGAGCGTAAACTTAAGATATCTCAATGAAATCACCAATGTGGTAAGGATTTTCCGCCATAGACAGTTGAATGCTCCCGATTGATCCTGCCAAGAGCACAAAAGAAAAGAACATCTGTCAGGTCAGGAGCACCAATGCACTACCGGCTGAAGACCCTCAGGCATGAGAATAAGTATCCTTATTTAAGAAAAGCAGTGAATACTTGTGAACAGTGTATTTTGGTGGTAATCAGAAGCACCTCCTCCTTGGTGGAGATGGAGAGATATTTATACCTGTCAGGGCTGGAGGACAAGGATACATCGGATCTCCATAACTGTCCGATTTGCACATTACGATTTTCTCATAACCATATGAACTGCCACTATCTATAACAGCCTGCATTGAAGTAGGGGCGTTGTAATATTTTGAACGTGGGATGATCTGGCATCATGATCGAATTTGTAAATCATGAGAGTCGTGTTGTCCAGCTGTAACCAGAGCAGGAGCGGCAAGCTTCTGAGCATCTTCATGTCGGAAGGCAGAGTATCATTGGAGGTGGTCTTTGCACTATTGACTGAAGCCTCCTTGAAACTTTCAATCTCTGATTGAGTCGAGGATCCAAGTAAATGACTTTGGATTGCTGTGGGTTTGGGGCAAAACCTGAGACTCTCTCTCTCTCTCTCTCTCTCTCTCTCTCTCTTTGGGCCTTTGCTGTATCCAAAAGCACGCTGGGCCTATGAGTGGGAAGGCGATTGATCGCTTGGGGCTCGCCTGAGATAGCGGCACACGTGGCATGATCTCAACACGCGTTGGAAATTGATCATTACAATCCCCAAGATAAAAGAGTACAAACTTACATATAAACACTGATACACAATTTGATCCTTCCAAAAAAGAAAAAAAATGAAGTCACTAGAATGCCCTAAGCAAAGTCGGGCTTCTTCTCTCCACTGTAATTGTGGCATCTGCTGCTCGGACCAGTCTATCCCTTAGTCGGATCTCTTGTCAGCATCGTCGCGATATCTGCAACGCAAATTGTGACCAGAGCCGCCCACCGAAGTCATGGCATCTCCCTTCACCGTACTTGCAGGATCTGTAGCTCAGCACCACCATCCCTTGGCCGGCCACCGCCGACATGGTGTCTGCATTTCTGATCTGGTCATCTCATAACTAAATCCCCCATCACTGAAGTCCTTTATATAATCGTTGGGGTTTTTTTTTTTTGCAAAAAAAAAACCGCAAAATACCTCATCCCAGGAGAACAACGGCTAAAAATATAGTCATTGGGGCAGCCTATCCCGACGCAAGTTCGGCTCAGGCTCGAAACGGATCCAGGCGAGGCACAGGTTTAACTCGGACTCGGAACGAGGATAGGTGCGGCCCAGCTCGCCCGTGCCATGGGCAGCATATGCCCACCCGGGCAAGCCCCATAGAAAGGGCCGAGCCCGGCCCGGGCCGTGGTCGGGTTGAGTCTTGCAAATTGATGGACCGGCCCGGCCCGTTTCGCGCCCCTTGTCATGGTCTTATGGATCCCCCAATCTTCAACCAGGTGACATCTATGTACAAAAGATGTTACTGTACTTCAACTACCTCCCAAGAACTTGAAGATTTTGAAAATTTCAGGTACTTATGAGGTAGTTGGAGGACAGTAACAACTTTTGTAAAAAATAATTATTAATCAGTTAGCAAAAACTACCGACAAGTAGCTAAAATCTTGAGAATTTCAGGTATGTACTAATTAATCTTTTTCTTATTTGACTTAAGACTCACACCCTAAGCTAACTTATATTCAAAAGGTTATAGGTCGAAGAGTCATCTTGGCTTCGCTAAATGTGTTGTCGTGGTTGCAACTTCCAAGTCTGAGTCCTTGGTTGAACCTGAACCCTACAGCCTTATTGGCATGTTGCCTCATCATTCATCAACCCAACAAATCCTGCCGCCCAACCCATCTTTAGAAGAGAAGAGCCAGGGGTGGAGGAGGAAGTAGAAGAAGAAAAAAAATAATATAAAGATTAGAATTAGAGTGTTGATTAAGATAACGATGGTAGATTAGTCAATTTTTTGTATTTTAACAGCAAAAATAAAAATATTCCCTTTTGATGCTTAATCAGTAACAACATAGGGTAAATTTTTCGATTAAAGAGATTTCAGGTATAAATTAATAATATCAATAATTTGAAAAGTAAATTTCTAAATAAATAATATTTGAAGAGTATATATATCTGAAAAACCCTTTAAAGATTGTTGCAGAGAGGGAAGAAATGCAAAACACATAGATAGGCACATATATTAGTAGAAGGGATATTAGAAATAGAAAGCACCATTAACGAATTAATCAAATGAAAAAACAATAATAACAATTTTAATCAAGTGAACTAGGCAGGTCCGCGATCGTGGAGATGGCGGTGAGGCAGAGGTTGGTGATGTTGGAAATTCTGCTTAACAAGGATCACTGAGATATCAACAATCTAATTGGCCAGGTCGGCAAATATCAGGTGGGAGGTTTTCCGTTCAATAGAACGTTCCTTAATTTAAGAACCACCTTTCAATTTCCTTCCTTGGTTAAAGCACCAATTAGACTGAATCTAAGTCAGTCTCGACTGAATCTAAGTCAGTCTCGATATACTGTAAAGTATATCCCCTGTATAAAAGACTTAATCCACTTATACAGTATTTAGAGTGAGGTACGCTTAGAGCGAATCTCCTTAAGACAATTACGTCCCCCGCACCGGTGCTAACGGGATAATGGACGCTGGTCTCCCAAGATACAACACTCTTTCACGGTATTTGGATAGCACTACCAAATCACCGTACGGTCGAACCGTAGTCAACCAGTACCTTCACAGGATCGTTGAAGCAGCGGTACAAGGACAAATTTCAACTGAATATTTGCCTTTACTCTTTGGAGGAGCACCCACTGTTGAGGACGATGGAAGGTTGAAGAATATTCTTCTTCAGAAGTCTTAGATTCAGACAACAATTCTATAAAAGAATCTGTTGAATTTTCTAATCCTTCTTTCAGAACGAATTTTGCAGAATCTCCGTTGGAAGTCGCTTCGGAAACCGAGTTACGGATTTCCCACTTCCCGTTTGGAAGTCACTTCAGAACTCCCTTTTGGAAGTCACTTCACTTCAGAACTCTACTTTGCAATTCAGAATGCAAAACTTAATTTGCAATTCAGAATTCAGAGAGAGAAGAGAAGATTGGTGTTGTTGGTGGTGTGTTTCAATAGAGAGTTTGGAATGCTTTATATAGCATTCCAAGAGGGGCCAACAGGTCTGAACCCAAACAAAAGGTTGCACCCTTTCGTCCCAGCAGACGTGTCTGTTGGCAGCCCAACAGTCGCAACTGTTGACGCGGAGCGGTCTGTTTCGCAACCTTTGGTTGTCCAATAGGTGCGCAACCGTTGGTAGTCCAACAGGTGCGCAACCGTTGGCAATCCAACAGGTTTGCAACAGGAGCGGGTCCTTGGGACCTGATTCAAAAAGAACCAGGCTAGGTAGGGAACTCAGACTCAGACCCAAGCCCAAGCCCGAGCCTGAGCCCGTGCCCGTGCCCGACCCGGCCGCCGCCGCCAGCGGCGGCGCGCGTGCGCGCACGTACGTATGTACGTGCATAGTTCCCTCCTTTTCGTACGCGAAAACTCCAAGTACCCAAAGGGCACACCCTTTGTTCTCATTTTTCTCTATTTATACCCCATAGGCTTCCATCACATGGCCAATGTGGGACTAAATGCTTGTAGCTAACTTTAGTCCCTTTTGGCTTTGAATTAGGCAATCTTTGGACTTGAATATCTCATTCATTCGAAGTCGGAATTGAACATGTGAATATACCACGTTCATCACAAATGGAAGGAGAACACACTCCAACCATCATCCGGTTGATTCGATCAACGGATCTCGCCATAATTCAACTCGAAGATTCACCTTTATATTCTTCAATTCCAACAATCCCCCACAATGAATGGAGATTCAAGGAAATGACACACAAAGAGACTGACTCTATTGTGAAAGGTACTTGAGAAAAGAAACTGCATAAGGATAGGTGAACTAGGTCTTGAACCTTCCATAGCGAAAGCTTTATCGGACTTACTGGCTAATCAGTGAACTAGGTCTTGAACTGTTAGCCGTTAGTGTAAGCCAAGTCAACAAGCTTCACACAGTGACTTTCCAAATCAACTTTGGTTCTCTGTTGTGTCCGTTTTGGCCCTGGACATTCTTGGTTTCAGAGAGTATCTTTAGGGAATAACAGCTGATAGGTAGTGAAAAATGTATAATTGTCATCATATATACCATCACATTTGCACATTTATTCATATTATAATGCACATTTATTAATATTTCGTTATTTAATGTGTGCAGGCCTCGAATTATTATTTTAATAATAAATAAAGCTTAAAGAGCCCAAAAGCCCAGATCCAAGCCCATGTTTGAAGCCCAGGTGAAAAAGCGCAAATACAAAGAGTCAAAATGCAAATACAAGGGCTAAAAGTTGCAAATATCAAAGATGAGGGAAGGATAGACTTCTACCCAACCCTAAACACTTGCAGGATGAGGATAAAAGCCCAAAATTCGTGGATAGAAGATTTGGGATATTTGAAATCAAGGTAACTTGATTACTAAGTTATCTCGAAATCCCAAGATGGAGAGCCAGGATCACACTTCCAGAAGCAAAAGCCCACATGGACGGACCAGGAGAGGCCACGCGCCAAAGCGCGTGGCCAGAAGCCACAAAAGTGCCGCGGAACCGCCGCAAATCCGCGGCACTTTGATCTCATCCAGATCCCAAATTTTGTGGGCAGGTTTATCAGGGACTCCTCGACCTTCTGCACTATAAATATCTGTGCAGTCGCAACAGGGAGGGGCATGCAGAGACGATTAGGGTTTTCTTTAGCCACTTTTATTCAAAGTTGTAATTTTTATTTTCATGCTCGTTGTGGAAGAAGAAGGAGCTTTGTAATTGGAGATCTCATCTGCAATAAAGGTTACTTTCTTTTGCACATTTAATTCTTGCTATTTTATTTTATTTTCTCTGTGTTTATTCGCTTCGGTTTTCATCTGTGATCTCATGTTTTCTTTCTTCTTCTTTTCTTCTAATTAAAAATAAAAAAAAAGAATAAAAAAAATAAATAATTTGAAAAAGAAAAAAAAAATGATGTCCAACTAATTCTTTGTATGGTTTGCTGATCACTTAAGCAACCCTAGGGCAAGTAGGATTTGAATCGATTGATGACCATCCATCAGAAACCCTAGGTTTAATAATTGTTTTTCTTGAAGATAAAACTGATAACTAGATCTATTAATCTAGGTTGCACAATTAAAGGACTCATCATGACTTCATGCTTAAGAACTAGGACGGCCTAAAGTTAAGATTAATCTTTTCTTAAGCTGTACTTAGATGTTAGGATGAAACTTGTTTAGTTTTTAATAATGGAACTTAGTTATAATCTAGTATCGTATTTTCTTACTTGAATCACTCTTAATAACCTAGGGTAAATCACATTTATCTCAAGATGAAATTCAACATCCAAGACTTGCATAGTGGGTTGTGGTAGTAGATCAGTAAAACCATGCTTTTTAATCCATATTCTCTTCAAATCTAATCTCTTCTGTGTTTACTCAAAGCATATGAGGAATCTGCCGCAAAAGCTTGCATCGCATCCTTCCCTGAGGATCACGACCCGCTCGAGCCCTTGCTACAGCGGATTCGCATTGAGACTAAGAATTCTGAACTCTATTTCAATCGATAAAATCTCAATCAAATTTGGCGCCGTTGCCGGGGAAGGAACGGCACGATCTCCTCGTTCTAATCATTCTTTCTTTTCTGTTGCAGGTACAGAGAACAGGAAACAAAATCAGAGCAGCAGAAAGCACATATAGCTATCCAGTGCCTCTGCCCTCGAAGGCAGAGCACTTGGACCTACAAGTTTGCCGCAGAAACGCGGCAAAAGCCGCGAATCCGCGGCACTTGTAGTGCACTACTGACGGATTTTTCTGCAGGTTGCTCTGCAGTGCAAAAGTATATTTTCTGCTGTGTTATTATCTCTCTGTGATCACACTGCAACTGCTAATAATTAACATTAACCTATTTGTTGAAAAAAATAAAAAAATATTTTTTTAGACTCTTGCATTTTAGGGCACGTGTCTATTTTTATTCTTTAATTCTGTTGAAGAGTGCTGGCGACAAGGTACGTTTGCATAGCATATAGATTAGGAAGCACTCTTGGTTGTTTACCGCTTTCTTGAGTGATTACTTTTCTACCGCTTTACACGTACACTAATCCATTTTAAGGGCATAACCCATAACAAAGATAAGGTGGGGATTTCATCACCCTTCCTTGGCCCACAAATCATACCAGTCACACTCACAACCCTAACCCTAATTAAAACTTGACTAGACGTTGGCCCTAAGGTAACTCGGACTCAATAGGAGATTGACCAAAGAAGGAAAGTTGTTCGAAATTAACCCTTGCCAAATCGGTGTCTAGCGAAGGGATTGAGGGCCGAAAGCCCGAAGAACGGTGGTTATTTAATTAAGGAACGTCTCTGACGGAAAACCTCCCACCGGTCTTGCCCTGAACTGGCCGATTAGCTCGTGGTTGACGTCGACAATAGACCTCCTAAGGACAGTCTAAAGTTAGGAGTCGTCTAGGTCAAGGATAACCCTAGAATAGGATTTTTGTTTGTTTTTCTTTTTCTTTTTGATTGATTGGGTGAACTTGTTTGCTGATTGTGCATGACCGCTTGGTCGAGAGACCCACTCACATCCAGGCTAATTAGAACTAGTTCACCACCCGAGCTCAAGCCCGACTCACACATGGCACAACCACAGTCACTCCAAGATAGGTTCTATCCTATTAGAACCTCTCTTCCTTCTTGCATCCAGCTCACTATCGAAAGTGTTGACTCATATGAACTCAAGCCACAATACATCAACACTCTTCCCAAATTTCATGGACTTGAATCTGAGGATGCATACTTCTTCATAAGGGAATTTGAAGAAGTATGTCAAATGATGAATATGCCTAAGTTAGGAGACGATGCTATCAAACTTAGATTTATCCCCTTTGCTTTGAAGGATTTAGCAAAGAAATGGCTCTACAGTCTAGAGGCCGGTTCTATATCTTCTTGGGATAATTTTGTTAAGGCATTCTTAAAGAAATTTTATCCTGTTCACAAGACTGCATTGATTAGGAAGAATATCCTACAGTTTAAGCAGACAGCCAATGAGCCCTTTTGGAAATACTTCGAACGTTTCAAGGACCTCCTTGCCCAATGCCCTCACCATGGGATAGAGAAATGGCGATTATGCCAAGTTCTATATGATGGATTAGAATATCAAACTAAAACGTTGTTAGAATCCATGTGCCAAGGAGGATTTCTGAAAAAGGACGAAACTGATGGATGGAAATTGTATGAGGAATTAGCTGAAAATACCATCCAATGGGAACCTACTCCTGAAAAATCTAGGACTAATGACCCTACTTCTTCAAAAGGAGGTATCCATTCCATTGAGGCCAACATAGCAACCGATGCTAAGTTAGCTGCTGTTATGCGAAGACTAGAGGCTCTTGAAACTAAAGAGCCAGTCTCTGTGAACCAAGTCAGCCCAACAACTTCGGCGGGCTGTACTTATTGTCAAGATATGAACCATGTGTTCGAGGAATGTCCTGTTTTTATCGCGCATCAAAGCTTGCCCGAACATATGAGTGCGGCCTTCACAAGGCCCACCAACAATCCGCCCGTCAACAATCCATATTCGCCCACTTACAATCCCGGTTGGAGAAACCATCCCAATTTGTCTTGGGGCCAAAGTAACAATGATCAAACTAGGCCCAAATTCTCCAACAATTTCCAAAATCCGCCCTATCAAAATCCTCCACCCTCTTTCCAATATTCACAAATGGAAACAAGGCTCTCTAATCTGGAAAGAAAGGTGGACACCATCGTTAAAAGCAATGACACGCTGGCTCAAGTCTTGACTAGGATAGAGATGCAAATGAATCAGCAAGAAAGGCAAAAGGGTACTCTACCTAGTCAACCATTCCCAACCCTAGGAACTCTAGTCAAGCTCACTTGGCTGAAGAGAATCATATGAGTCAGTACAATGCGATTCATACATTGCGGTCGGGAAAACAAGTTGATAACCAAGTATCAACACCATCAAGTTCTAAACAAGCATTCAGCTTGCCTGATCCCACTCCATCCCAACTTAATGCCAACAACATGAAAAAAGACAAGTCAGCCGAAGATATGCACAAGCCCATCGCACCCTACCCAAATAGGCTTAAAGATAAGCAATGTGCACAAATGGATAAGGTACGAGAGATTTTTAATCAAGTCAAGATCAATATACCTCTTCTTGATGCAATTCAACAAGTCCCTAAGTATGCCAAGTTTATTAAGGACATGTGCACAAAGAAGAGAAAGACTAATGTGCCCAAGAAGGTTTTTCTAGCCACTAACATTAGTGAGCTATTGTCTAACCAGATCCCTGTCAAGTATAAGGACCCTGGTTGCCCCACCATCTCTTGCACAATAGGTCAAACTGCAATTAAGCATGCACTTCTTGATTTGGGAGCAAGTATCAACTTACTCCCCTTCTCAGTTTACCAACAACTGGGGTTGGGCGAACTTAGTCCGACTAAGGTTACAATCCAATTGGCTGACCGATCCATAAAAATTCCCAAAGGAGAAATTACCGATGTGCTCGTCCAAGTTGGGGAGTTTATCTACCCAGTAGATTTTGTTGTTCTGGAGACCGAACCTGTATCCACTCTTCGGTCTCAAACTCCCGTTATCCTAGGGCGTCCGTTCCTTGCAACTGCAAATGCAATCATAAATTGTAGGAATGGATCAATGAGGTTGACCTTTGGAAACATGACTAAAGAGGTCAATGTCTTCAACCTGGAAAACCAATCTCGTAAGATTAAAGACCAAACATTTGAGGTGAACTTCATCGAGAACATTTGTGAAAAAGAAAGTGAAAATGAGTCTCTATTTCTTGACAAGTTATTTGAGGATAAGTGCGATTTTAGTGATAAGATGACACATGTTGAGGATTATAATTTTAAAGTTCCCTTTAAAAAACGAAGATTTGATCTAAGTATCTTCAAAGAGCCAAGCACTGAAATATCGCATGAGAATATAGTTCAAGAAACTCCGATTGACTTAACTTTCGAAAGTCTCTTTGAAGAAGAACTCCTATGTTTAGATACACCGATTAAGGAGATGTTGGTTAATTATTCACTTCCAGGGAAAAGTGTTGATTTAAGTTTTGAGGAGATGTACGGAACTGAGCTAGAATTTCTCGGCAAGGAAGTTCCAACTGAAAGGTGTGATGAATTTTTGAATAATGGAGGTGGACATATGATGAGGAAGAGCCTAAAGAAGATGAAACTGGGGGGAGAGAAAGTTAAAACAAAAATGTTGGTCTCCCCATTGTGCCTTATAAAGAGAACCCATTGGAATAATGGGAAACGAGCTAGAGGGATGAATCCTAAGCAGCTCTAGGTGAGAGTGATACATGTGTTGTACATATTATGGTATACTATTATTCTTTGCCTCTCTTTACATTTTTCTTCATGCATTCATGCATTTCATACATTGAGGACAATGCATGAGATAAGTGTGGGGGAGGGTTTACTAACATAGAAAAGATTAAAAAAAAAAAAAATATTTTTCTCTTTATTTGTTCTAACATTTTAAAAAAAAAAACAAAAAAAAATTGCTAATAAAAAAAAATGTTATAAAAAGGAAATATTTTGACTTATTTTTTGAAAGAAATCTAAGTTAGTTTTAAGGATTAGGAAAATCATGATTAGGATTTCTAAAAACTTGGTCAAAATAAATAAATTGTTTAATTTTTAGGTATAGGAGAGAAATTGAATAAATAATTAGTCTTGATTTTTACCTTAATGAAATGTGCATACCAAATGCATATCTAGGATTCTAAGACAAAGACCTTGTGCCTCAAAAAAAAAAAAAAAAAGAAGAAAAAAAAATCACCAATTAAGCTGATACATGTGCCTCAAGAAGCATAAGTATTCATGCCTAAAGGTGAGTAAATAAAATAAAGTCCTTAGTTTTGGGGCCTAGTTCACTCGAATTTGAGTCCGCGGGGTGTTTTCTCACTTGGTGCCCTAAAGCCAACCGGTTTGGGAGTCATCGACTTTAAGTTCGTTACATGGGTGGATTAGAAAGCCTAAGAAGACTAAGAAAAATAATATATGTATTAACATATCTAATAATCAATTAGTTAGGTATGAGGGCCTCAAGAAGCCTTGATACTTATACGAAAGAAAATTAGATGAGTTATACATGCCAAAAAAAAAAATAAAAAAAAAAATAAATATATTAACACATCTAATAGTCAATTAGTTAGGTATGAGGGCCTCAAGAAGCCTTGATACTTACACGAAAGAAAATTAGATGATGTTATAAAAATAATAAAGAGGCATGAGAGTCCAAGTTAAGGAATTCCTAGATTCACAAGGGTGCGTATGACTTTTGGTAACGAAAAAGACTATATTAGAAATTCAATTTTAATCCTTACCTAAAATGAATAACAATTGATTTTATAAAGACTAGGTTTAAAGAATGAATAAAAATGAGGATCCTAAAACTTATAGACTACTTAGTCTCTTCAATAATAATTCAAATATTTTCCTTTTTATGGATTTTGTGGGTGCAATCCGCTGAAAACCCTCACGAGACAACACTCGTCCTCTAGGGTAACCTAGGGGTTTAACGGCTTGTTGCACATGCTAAGTGCAACCGTGATTCCTACGAAAGTGAGTTAGCTAGTTAGATTTTTCTCTTTCTTTTTGATTTTTACTCGAGGACGAGCAAAAAGATAAGTGTGGGGGTGTGATAGGTAGTGAAAAATGTATAATTGTCATCATATATACCATCACATTTGCACATTTATTCATATTATAATGCACATTTATTAATATTTCGTTATTTAATGTGTGCAGGCCTCGAATTATTATTTTAATAATAAATAAAGCTTAAAGAGCCCAAAAGCCCAGATCCAAGCCCATGTTTGAAGCCCAGGTGAAAAAGCGCAAATACAAAGAGTCAAAATGCAAATACAAGGGCTAAAAGTTGCAAATATCAAAGATGAGGGAAGGATAGACTTCTACCCAACCCTAAACACTTGCAGGATGAGGATAAAAGCCCAAAATTCGTGGATAGAAGATTTGGGATATTTGAAATCAAGGTAACTTGATTACTAAGTTATCTCGAAATTTCAAGATGGAGAGCCAGGATCACACTTCCAGAAGCAAAAGCCCACATGGACGGACCAGGAGAGGCCATGCGCCAAAGCGCGTGGCCAGAAGCCACAAAAGTGCCGCGGAACCGCCGCAAATCCGCGGCACTTTGATCTCATCCAGATCCAAATTTTGTGGGCAGGTTTATCAGGGACTCCTCGACCTTCTGCACTATAAATATCTGTGCAGTCGCAATAGGGAGGGGCATGCAGAGACGATTAGGGTTTTCTTTAGCCACTTTTATTCAAAGTTGTAATTTTTATTTTCATGCTCGTTGTGGAAGAAGAAGGAGCTTTGTAATTGGAGATCTCATCTGCAATAAAGGTTACTTTCTTTTGCACATTTAATTCTTGCTATTATATTTTATTTTCTCTGTGTTTATTCGCTTCGGTTTTCATCTGTGATCTCATGTTTTCTTTCTTCTTCTTTTCTTCTAATTAAAAATAAAAAAAAGAATAAAAAAATAAATAATTTGAAAAAGAAAAAAAATGATGTCCAACTAATTCTTTGTATGGTTTGCTGATCACTTAAGCAACCCTAGGGCAAGTAGGATTTGAATCGATTGATGACCATCCATCAGAAACCCTAGGTTTAATAATTGTTTTTCTTGAAGATAAAACTGATAACTAGATCTATTAATCTAGGTTGCACAATTAAGGACTCATCATGACTTCATGCTTAAGAACTAGGACGGCCTAAAGTTAAGATTAATCTTTTCTTAAGCTGTACTTAGATGTTAGGATGAAACTTGTTTAGTTTTTAATAATGGAACTTAGTTATAATCTAGTATCGTATTTTCTTACTTGAATCACTCTTAATAACCTAGGGTAAATCACATTTATCTCAAGATGAAATTCAACATCCAAGACTTGCATAGTGGGTTGTGGTAGTAGATCAGTAAAACCATGCTTTTTAATCCATATTCTCTTCAAATCTAATCTCTTCTGTGTTTACTCAAAGCATATGAGGAATCTGCCGCAAAAGCTTGCATCGCATCCTTCCCTGAGGATCACGACCCGCTCGAGCCCTTGCTACAGCGGATTCGCATTGAGACTAAGAATTCTGAACTCTATTTCAATCGATAAAATCTCAATCAACAGCCTCCATAGAGATTCCCAAAGAGCCGACCCAACTCTATACTCACATAGGTGATGGACCTATTAAGAGTAGTCTACTCTACTCCACTTATTTAGTAACAAGATATAGGCATCATTAAAAGCATTTAAGCTTATCCTTAATCCACTTGTAGAAAAGCACTTATGTGCACCTTAGGAATGGATTGGAGTCAAGCTCCCAAGTGCTTACTTGCTGAGTCAATCATAACTAGTTTTTCCTCTTGAACTTAGTCCGTGGGATCTCCAGTCGCTAAGTGAGGTTTCCATTAAGCTGACTCGGTAAGGTTAGGCTTTTAGACCCATTCCCCTCGATGCGCAGTTTATACGCTCTCCACTTAAACCTTTAGTAAGCGGATCCGCTAAATTATCCTTTGACGATACAAAGTCAATAGAGATAATTCCATTTGAGAGCAACTGCTTCACGGTATTATGTCTACGACGAATATGTCTAAACTTACCGTTGTATAAAACATTTTGTGCCCTAGATATAGCTGCTTGATTATCGCAGTGTATACATATAGCGGGCACTGGCTTTTGCCATAATGGTATATCTTCTAAGAATTGTCGAAGCCATTCTGCTTCTTCTCCAGCCTTATCTAAGGCTATGAATTCTGATTCCATAGTGGAACGGGCAATACGTGTTTGCTTAGAAGATTTCCATGATACCGCTGCTCCTGCTAGAGTAAATACGTATCCGCTAGTTGATTTTGATTCCTCAGAATCTGCAATCCAATTAGCATCACTGTATCCTTCCAGTACAGGAGGATACTGTCCATATCTCAAGGCATATTCCTTGGTATGTGATACGTAACCCAATACTCGTAGTAGAGCGGTCCAGTGTAGATCACTAGGATTGCTAGTGTATCTACTTAACTTGCTTACAGCGTAAGCAATATCGGGTCTAGTGCAATTCATTAAATACATTAGACTTCCGATAATCTGAGAATACTCCAACTGGCGTATTCTAGTTCCTGTATTCTTATGAAGGTGGACGTGTGGGAGAAAAGGATTTGTATTCTCTTTTATCCCATGATCCTTGAATCTTTCTATCATCTTTTCCACGTAGTGAGATTGAGATAGACTGATTCCATCTGGTGTTCTAGTAATTTTAATTCCTAAAATTACATCAGCAACCCCCAGATCCTTCATATCAAAACTGTTGGATAACATTCTTTTAGTGGACTTAATAATCTCAATATTAGTCCCAAGTATCAACATGTCGTCTACATAAAGACAAACAATGATACATGCATCTCCAACTGTTTTCGTGTAAACACACTTATCGCATTCATTGATAGTGAATCCATCTTTAATCATGACACTATCAAATTTCTCATGCCATTATTTTAGAGCCTGCTTTAAACCGTATAAGGATTTTACCAATTTACACACCTTGTGTTCTTGGCTCTTGACTTTAAATCCTTCTGGTTGCTCCATATATATCTCTTCATTTAATTCACCATTTAAGAATGCAGTCTTGACATCCGTTTGATGGATATCTAAGTTGTGCAATACTGCAATCGCAATCAACATCCGAATGGACGTTATTCTTGTTACTGGTGAATAAGTATTGAAGTAGTCAAGTCCTTCTTTTTGCCGATAACCCTTGGCTACTAATCTAGCCTTGTATTTATCGATAGATCCATCGGGTTTTAATTTTCGTTTGAAAATCCACTTACACCCAATTAGTTTACTTCCAGGAGGCAAGTTTACCAATTCCCAAGTATGATTACTTAGTATGGATTCTATTTCGCTATTTATAGATTCTTTCCACATTTGTGCTTCTGGGGTTGACATAGCCTCTTTAAATGTTTGAGGCTCGCTCTCAATAGCGTATGCTATGAAATCTGGACTAAAAGATTTTGAGATTCTAGATCTCTGACTTCTTCTTGGTTCAATTTCCGCATTTACAATTGGTTCCTCGGGGCTTTCGTCCCTGAACGCCATCTCGTGTGTTCTTTTCCCAGAAGTGTTATCTGCTTCCCGTTTATACGGAAAGATGTCTTCAAAGAACACAACATCTCGAGATTCGATAATCATGTTTACATGAATATCTGGTATTTCTGATTTATGAACCAGAAATCTGTAGGCACTACTATTCAAGGCATAGCCTATGAATATGCAGTCCATAGTTTTTGCTCCCAACTTAGTCTTTTTTGGTAATGGTGCCAGCACCTTTGCAAGGCACCCCCACATTTTGAGGTAATGGTAGGAAGGTGTCCTTCCATGCCATAACTCGAATGGTATTAGACCAAGTTTCTTGTGGGGTACTCTATTTAGAATATGATTTGCAGTTAATAGAGCTTCCCCCCACAAGTTCTGCGGAGCTCCAGAACTTACGAGCATGGAATTAACCATCTCCTTCAAAGTTCTGTTCTTCCGTTCAGCAATTCCATTTTGCTGAGGAGTGTATGGTGCTGTAGTTTGATGTATTATACCAAACTAGCACATAACTCACTAAAATCATTTGATTCATATTCTCCGCCTCTATCGGATTTTAGAATCTTGATTTTCTTGTTGAGTTGATTCTCAACTTCGGCCTTATATGTTATAAACATATTTATTGCCTCATCTTTACTGTTTAAAAGATACACATAACAATATCTTGTACAGTCATCAATAAAAGTAATGAAATACTTTTTACCGCCTCTAGTTGGCATAAACTTCAAGTCACATAGATCGCTATGAATTAACCCTAAAGGTTCTGTATTTCGATCTATTGAGTGAAATGAATTTTTAGCCAACTTGGCCTCAACACAAACCTCACACTTGCGAATTTCTTTCAAGTTGAGTTTAGGAATGTATCTCAGATTAGACAAGTTTTTCAAAGACTTATAATTTACATGCCCTAATCTAGCATGCCACAAAATAGGAGACTCAAGCAAATAAACAGAAGAATTTCCTTTATTTATTAGCTTCGGGTACAAATACACAGACTTTTTATCTACCACTGCAACATTGGCTTTAAAAGTCCATCAATAAGATAGCCCTTACCCACATACATCCCTCCCTTAGTAAGTACAAATTTGTCGAATTCAAATACCATTCTAAATCCCTTCTTACTAAGTATTGATCCGGAGATCAAATTCTTGCGGATGTCTGGAACATGAAGCACACGTTAAGAGTAAGCTCTTTCCCCGATGTCCACTTCAGGATGACCTTGCCCTTTCCTTCAACCTTTGATGAAGCTGAATTACCCATGAATAGCTGCTCATCTTACTCTAGCCTTTGATATTCTGAGAATAACAATTTCTCCGTGCAGATGTGCCGAGTAGCTCCCGTGTCTACCCACCAATCTTTGTTATTGGTTGTCAGATTCACTTCTGACACCACAGCTGAAAGACTTGGTGATTCATGGTTGGTCATGTTTGCCTGTGGGTGGCTCTTCTTGTTCCCCTTAAGACGGCTGCGACATTCATTAGCTTTATGTCCTTCTTTGTTGCAGACATAGCAGGTTCCTTTGAAGCGCATGCTTTTGCCGTCTTGGGCCTTGCCTTTGTACCCCTGGGATGTCTTCTTCCGCTTCAAGCCTTTGGAAGTAGACGCTTTCCCCTTTGAGTCCTCGATCACATTAGCTTTTGCTTCGTAGGAGTTCTTGCTGGTCCTTTTCTCGGACTTGCGGTTGTCCTCCTCGATACGAAGCCTCACAATGAGATCCTCCAACTTTAGCTCCTTTCGCTTGTGCTTCAGGTAATTCTTGAAGTCTCTCCACGCAGGTGGGAGCTTCTCCACGATTGTTGCAACCTGAAAAGTTTCAGGAAGAATCATACCTTCGGCCTCTATTTCGTGCAAGATAAGTTGGAACTCTTGCACCTGACTGATGACAGTCTTGGTATCCACCATTTTGTAATCCAGAAATCGTCCTACGACGAATTTCTTGGTACCAGCATCCTCAGTTTTGTATTTCTTGTCAAGACTGGCCCATAACTTCTTTGCCGTAGTGATTGGACTGTAGACATTATAAAGAGAGTCATCCAGTCCATTAAGAACATAATTTCGGTAAAGGAAGTCACATTGAGTCCATGCATCAGTTGCAGGCTCTGGTGGATCTTCTTCCAGGAATCTGGCCAGATGAAGAGTGGTCAAGTAGAAGTACATCTTCTGTTGCCACCTCTTGAATTCTGTGCCATCAAACTTTCCTGGCTTCTCCGGCTTCGGGTTAGGAAGTGGAGGAGGCATCAAACTTTGGAGCGGCATGTTTGTTGCCTTGCTTGAGCTATCTTGATTTGTCTCAGACATCTTTCTTTTGCAAGTTCAAGCAGAACAGAAGTAAGAAACTTAATTGTCTTAAGAATGTTGGAAATTCTGCTTAACAAGAATCAATCTGACAACTAATCAAGATCACTGAGATATCAACAATCTAATTGGCCAGGTCGACAAATATCAGGTGGGAGGTTTTCCGTTCAATAGAACGTTCCTTAATTTAAGAACCACCTTTCAATTTCATTCCTTGGTTAAAGCACCAATTAGACTGAATCTAAGTCAGTCTCGACTGAATCTAAGTCAGTCTCGATATACTGTAAAGTATATCCCCTGTATAAAAGACTTAATCCACTTATACAGTATTTAGAGTGAGGTACGCTTAGAGCGAATCTCCTTAAGACAATTACGTCCCCCGCACCGGTGCTAACGGGATAATGGACGCTGGTCTCCCAAGATACAACACTCTTTCACGGTATTTGGATAGCACTACCAAATCACCGTACGGTCGAACCGTAGTCAACCAGTACCTTCACAGGATCGTTGAAGCAGCAGTACAAGGACAAATTTCAACTGAATATTTGCCTTTACTCTTTGGAGGAGCACCGACTGTTGAGGACGATGGAAGGTTGAAGAATATTCTTCTTCAGAAGTCTTAGATTCAGACAACAATTCTATAAAAGAATCTGTTGAATTTTCTAATCCTTCTTTCAGAACGAATTTTGCAGAATCTCCGTTGGAAGTCGCTTCGGAAACCGAGTTACAGATTTCCCACTTCCCGTTTGGAAGTCACTTCAGAACTCCCTTTTGGAAGTCACTTCACTTCAGAACTCTACTTTGCAATTCAGAATGCAAAACTTAATTTGCAATTCAGAATTCAGAGAGAGAGAGAAGATTGGTGTTGTTGTTGGTGTGTTTCAATAGAGAGTTTGGAATGCTTTATATAGCATTCTAAGAGGGGCCAACAGGTCTGAACTCAAACGAAAGGTTGCACCCTTTCGTCCCAGCAGACGTGTCTGTTGGCAGCCCAACAGTCGCAACTGTTGACGCGGAGCGGTCTGTTTCGCAACCTTTGGTTGTCCAATAGGTGCGCAACCGTTGGTAGTCCAACAGGTGCGCAACTGTTGGCAATCCAACAGGTTTGCAACAGGAGCGGGTCCTTGGGACCTGATTCAAAAAGAACCAGGCCAGGTAGGGAACTCAGACCCAAGCCCAAGCCCGACCCGGCTCCGGCCGGCCGGCCGCCGCCGCCAGCGGCGGCGCGCGTGCGTGCACGTACGTATGTACTGTATAGTTCCCTCCTTTTCGCGCGCGAAAACTCCAAGTACCCAAAGGGCACACCCTTTGTTCTCATTTTTCTCTATTTATACCCATAGGCTTCCATCACACGGCCAATGTGGGACTAAATGCTTGTAGCTAACTTTAGTCCCTTTTGGCTTTGAATTAGGCAATCTTTGGACTTGAATATCTCATTCA
Source organism: Agave tequilana (assembly GCA_038442645.1). Classification (NCBI taxonomy): domain Eukaryota; kingdom Viridiplantae; phylum Streptophyta; class Magnoliopsida; order Asparagales; family Asparagaceae; genus Agave; species Agave tequilana. Next base: position 80,538 of record JAVJIF010007701.1, read on the forward strand.
TTCAAAGTCGGAATTGAACATGTGAATATACCACGTTCATCACAAATGGAAGGAGAACACACTCCAACCATCATCCGGTTGATTCGATCAACGGATCTCGCCATAATTCAACTCGAAGATTCACCTTTATATTCTTCAATTCCAACAGGTGATGGCGTCGTTCTTTGCGCTCACCGCCTGCCTGTGCTCCTCCGCCCCGTCGCACCCGTCCTCGCACGTGGTGACGTGTCCCGTCGCCGCCATTATCCACTTCGTGGCGTGTTCGTTGGTGGCGGGGTCCACCACCATCTCGTCCAGCGCTGCCGTGGCCCCGTCCAGCTGCTGCAGCGTCATCTAGTACAGCTCCATGCAGTCGGTGAGGCACTTCTCCGTCATCGGCGGGTGCTCCTTCTCCCCCTCGAGGAGCCCCATGAGGAACCCCATCAATCTCCGTCCCGTTCCGGTACGCGATCCGGACCACGATCAGGGCCGGTTCTGAGATTTAAGGGGCCCAGTGCGAAAAATGAACACAGAGTTAGGGGTGGCAACCGGGCTGGGTTGGGTCTAATTGGGTCGGGTCTTATACGGGTCGACCCATAATCGGGTCGGATCGACCCGACCCAATTATTTATACGCGTCAAAAATCCAAACCCAAACCCGTCCCGGTATTTTGTAGGCAACAAATTCTTGACTCTCAGATGAGTCAAAGTTCTATAATATTGAAACATAATAAAATAATCATTAAACTATGCATGTGAGATGATAAAAACATATATTTTCAGTGTAATTAGGACTGCGACCTTGGTCGCAGTCTTCAGAAAAAGACTGCGACCTTGGTCGCAGTTCTTAGACTGCGACCATGACAGCGGTTCTCATAAAAACACTGCAACTTCATCACAGTCCTTATAAAAAACTGCGACCATCTCCAAGTCCTTCAAATCTGTCAACCGGAAGCCTATCTATTTAATAATGGGGCGGGCCTGGTTGCCTAGCCAAATTCTTAGAAAGATCTGGTTTGTACAGGAGGAAATCAGGTTGGATCGAGTCATACCCACAAAGCAAACTGATTATTGCAGAGCCAAGTAAGGATAATAGTTTATGATACTAGATACCAAGTTACAAACATGAAACATGTTATTTTGAAGAACCATCACAATCACATATTGGCATTTTATCAAACATGTCTTGGGCATTGTAAATTCGAGTACCAATTCTTCAATTCTAACAGGCCAAATAAACTTCAATGCAACAATTAATTCAAATTTTCGTATGCTGAGGCCTGAGAGAACTAAAACAACACCAATTTAATAAGAATCATCTTAAATTTTACCTCAAAAAAAAGCTTAACGGGTTCAGATCCTGACTCCTGAGAATCTGAGATCTTGAGTTCGACGTAGTTACTCGTTTTAATGCGAATTGCGATCTGAAGAGAAGATGGTCGTTGAGTTTTATGAAGAGAGACGGTGATAATCTGGTACAGGATAATGGAAAAAAAAACAAAAACTAAAATCAAAATTAACAAGCAAATAGAAAGAAATTGTCAAGGATTACATGATTACATCAAAATTAAAAGACCTAAAGGGGTTGCTACCTTGTTGATCTTCTCTTTTGTTTTATGCTTCGATTCTCTGAGGAAAATAAAGAGGTGCAGTTTGAAACTTGAGAGTTGAGCCGAGAGAGAGAGAGAGAGAGAGAGAGAGAGAGAGAGAGAGAGATGTAATGAAGAAGAAAAGTCAGATTCAGAATAGGAAAGAAGACTTGAGAGTCTGGGACTTGAGAGAGAGAGAGAGGCAATAAAGAAAGAGAGGTGGGGACCGAGGATTTGCATGATTCATGATTGGTTCTGGTTGGTAGTCGGTGAAGCCGAAGAGACGAAAAGTGAAGGCTGCGCTGTGAAGACGAAGAGATGCATGACTTTAGTTTTTAGTTTTTTTTAACACCATATAATTTGCTCTGATTTTTTTTTTTTTCACTACTGGGACGAACTGTTGACTCCAGGGACCCCCAAATTTAGGGGGCCCTGTGCAGCAGCACCGGATTAACCGCATCTAGGCCGGGCCTGACCACGATGGCCGCCAGCTGCCGGGCGTCTGCCTTCTGGGCCATGGGCTCTTTATTTAGGGCCTCGATGCACGTGTCTGCTTGTTTGGTTTGCTTGCACACCTGTTCGATGAGGGGCGACGCTGACGACGCTGCTGCTGGCTTGGTTGTGGGGGCGGCGAGGGTGGGATCAGGGGCATCGTTACCGAAGGGACGGGCCGAGCCCGAGGCGGGGTCGGGGCGGCCGTGGCGGAGATGATGGCCAGAGAGAGGCAGAGGAGGTGGAGAGAAGGTGCCATTTTTTTTTTTTTTTTAATTTCAAGGCGTTTTGGGGTTACACACACACACACACAGAGAGAGAGAGAGAGAGAGAGAGAGAGAGAGAGAGAGAGGTCTTTTAGCAAAGTGAGAGGTTTTGCCTGCTGAGTTCGAGATGGTCGGTGGAGAGAGAGATAGGGAGTGAGCTCCGGGGACGTCAAGACTTTGTCTCCAAGAGATTTAGATCCCTTGGAACTGGGTTGTGCCACGTCTCTAGTACAACTTATGCTATCTAGTCTCGGTAGAGACACGACCCTCAAGCACTACGCGAGTCTAGAACTACTGAGTTTATGTAGGATTCACCGTGCATTGACCACTCATGGGCCGGCCATTCGTGCATCCGTTGGTATTTGTATCAGGCCAACTCGTTCCTGTCATATTTAGAGTTCTTGCTTCATTCCTATTGACGTAGGCCAACTTTGTTGCAAGTTCAAATCAACCTATATAACTGGACATGGAATGATTATATTACAAAAATTAAAAACCTAATAACCATTAAACCAGTCAATTATTTTGGTCCTCCGAGTTCAAATCAACCTAGGCATAACCTAAATGCTATTTAGTACATTCACGTGCTATAATTTCGAGCTGGCCTCTTGGACAATGGACCAGCGTGAGCCTATTTCGAATCCTAACTTTAAGTTTTCAATAGTGCTATTTGGCTCCCATTTCATCTCCTGGTTTGGCTCCCATCCGACGTGGCAAGCCATGTCATCATGCCACGTGACGAGCTGACCAGCAGCTCTCAAACAGAACCCTAGAATTTCAGCTCTCATTTCTTTTGTTTTTTTCCCCCGCAGCCAAGTCTCTCAAACCCACCTCTGAGCCTCTCTGCCCCAAATCGAGTCGCCGCACCAGCGTCCGTCGAGCTCGCTGCTGCGACACTCCCTTGACCTCTTCCTCCCAGATCTCTTACTTGAAACCCCATTTTTTGAGCTCGTCGCCGCCCTCTTGAGCTCGTTGCCACCTTCTCTCCGTCGATCTCGCCGCCGCCCTCTCGACCACAAAACAACTACTGAGCTATAACCCCTCTTAGCTTTGAAGTTTGGCTATTATTTTTGGATTTGGTAAACTTCAATGTATTAATCTCTTTGTGACTGTTGTTTTGAGATTAAAAAAAATTATTTTTATTTTTTGTTCAGCTTGGATTAAGTTCAGAAACAATTTCAGTTTTTGTTCAGATCAATGTATATGTTTTTATTTAGTTCAATGTGTGTTCTTGAGTTGATAGGAATGTTTATTACTATATGTCCCAAGAGAAAAATAATCAATTAACAATAATATTTATTAGAGTCTTGATCTAAACGTATGGCTAACTTTGAGCTAAACTTAATTGTTGGTCTCCATTATTCTACTAAGTATTTGCGATTCAACTACTGGAGAACCTGATTAGTTTGTGTGTGTGTGTGTGTGTGTCTGTAGCTTTGTTACGGTTTGTTTACCTTTAGTGAACATAGTTTTAAAATTTTCCACTTACAATGTTGTTAGGAGTTAGGATGAATGATTGAACTATGTAGCCTTCAGTTTCTCTCTTTTACTATGCATGTTTTATTTGGTTTTAACTCTACAAAAATTAATACTCAGTTATGTTATTTGTAAAGACAGTATGACAAATATTGATGATTTAAACAAGAATAATTTGAAGATCTGATTACTTGTTTGGTTGATGAGAATGATGAATTACATCAGCAGATTGAGCCCAAATTAGGATGGAATTTGATGGGATAGAATATTTGTATGAGTTTTATAGAAAATATGCAAAGATCTGTGGATTTTCAATTAGAAAAAAAAAATCTGCAAAGAAAAATGTTGAGGGAATAGTTAGAAGTATAACTATTGCATGTTCTCGAGGTGACAACTATAGAAATGCCTCTCAAAATCTCTTAAAACCCCAACCGAGCTACAGAATTAGACATACTGCTTACTTAATAGCACGGCTAAATCTATATGAAAGATGACAGATTTATGTGATTGTTTTTTATCATAATCATAAGATGAGCTCGATCAAAAGTTATTTCTTTCATTGCGATCTAAGAATAAGTGCACATGTGAGGCATCAAATCAATCTTAATGACCAAATAGGAATTAAGATAAACAAAATTTTTGGCTAATTAGTACATGAATATGGTGGATATTAGTTGAAGAATCAAAACGTCAATGACTTGGCGCAAGACATGATTCAGCAATTATGAGATATTTTTCGAGGATGGTTGCAGAAAACTCAGATTTATTTTTTGACATTCAGTTAGATGATGAGAATCATTTAAAAAATGTATTTTGGACAGATGGTAGGAGTAGAGAAGCATACAAAGAGTTTGGTGAGGTTGTCACTTTCGATACCACCTACTTAACAAATAAGTATGATATGCCTTTTGCTCCATTTGTTGGCTTTAACCATTATGGTCAATCAATTTTACTTGAATGTGGATTGATTTCAAAAAAAGACACAACTATTCAGTAAGTGGCTTGAATGCATGGATAGATATGCTTCGCAAGTGATAATAACTGATTAAGATAGAGCAATAAAAAATGCAATGGAGATTATTAGTAACGCCCCGATCCCAATGATACGGAGACGTTATGGCGACGTACATACGCAGGGTGAAAATACCCTCGCGCGTACGTCAAGCCTCAGTACAAGAAATAGCCTCCATATACACAAGAGTTCCAGCATGAAATAAGTACAAGAATACCTACAGAAAGAGATTAGTGATCATAACAGATAGGAAAACAGGGATAAATAAGATAACAGGAATAAATCACAAAGATATCTATGAATGGTCTCGATGATGAGTCTCCTATGTGGTCCAATGGACTATCAGACAATTCGATAACTCGAATCTCCAATCTGAGCACGCAAACCCAGGGTCGTCACAAAGCGACCTAGTGAGTGGTAAAATGAAGGAGGCAGTAATATATACTATAGTAATACAAGCACGATACTAATATATAATACATGATATTGTATTAGTGATACCATATAATAAGCATATATAATAAGCAGTAGAAATATATAAACATGTCATCTTGTAATACCATCAGTACCTAGCGTGTTCTTATCGGGTCATGTCTATAGTCGTATCCAGTTTATATAATAAATAATGTTGTCTAGTGGTAATGTGATAGAAATGAACATGCTAGTGGTGACATGATAGAAATGAACATGCTGATGGGCATATGCAATAGTACCATAATACGATACTGTGCATAAACAGTAATGATGTCTGTAAGGTATACGGAAAACAGAACACATGTAAGTGTAACATGTACCAGGTAAAATAACAAAGTATACATGTAACATGAGAGCGGATAAATGATCAGGTACAGTAACAAGTATAACTAAACAATAGTATACATGTATCGGGCAAGTCATGTTATTTATCCAATAGTAGCAATCAGTACCGCCTGCTATTTTAATCAATCTTTTCCAGTGTCCCATACCACTGGCAGTTCATACTGGAGCCTGCACTCCAGTCGAACCCATCCGGACATGGCATACGGGTACCATTATCCAAACGAGAGAGTGACCAAATAATAAGTGTTCCCGATGTCACTATTGTATATACTGTTTTAGTATGTTCATTGGAAACCCATGGTCGGAGAGCTCTAGTCAGGTGGGTATATCCCGTGCATACCCGGGACAACGGCCTTAAACAGACCCCTGGCTGCTGAGACCAGGGCCGCCCGCTAAGGCTGTAACATGTAACGGGAACTCAATGAGCTAAAACAACAATGGGAAACGGGAGCTCATGAGCAATAACAGACGGTAGCCAGCACTACCCCATCCCCTGCAGTGGGACAAACAATGGATTCAGACATCCACTCGACAAGACCTAGTCAACCGTCAAGTCTCCCCCATACCTAAGTTATCTTTATTATCTTTCACTATACAGTATATCAGGAACAAGTACAGTGCATGGTACATGAAACACAATAATATAACATGAGCTCTGTTGATAGCACAAAACACGACAACGGGAAACGGGAAACAATAGATGTGGGATTCCACACATCGCATATCAACAGCTCATGTATCCAGTAACGGGAATAACAATAGCAGTAACGGGACAAAATCATATAATAGGAAGACAGGGATAACATGGAACAATAACACATGTAATATGTACGGTGATTCATATGACAAGAAGATAGAAACAATATATGCATGTACACTCGTGCGGTGAGCATATGTCACAGTGCTGTGTGAATATGAGATAATTGTGTATCGAGCATCCATATAACGATGATATCAATAATATGAAATGCGGCAGTCCGTGCATTGGTATATCCGTGTACCAGTGGAACATATATGCGTAGCAATAATCTGTGTAATATCTCTGTGATAGTACATGTAAGAACAGTGGTCAGTGTATAATGTCATACCGTGTCCAGTGAACTACAATATCCATGTCATGATGATACCAGTGCATGAAATAACGGTGTTCAGCATTCATGTCTAGTGACAGTGTAGTATCATCAAGTATCTGTGGATCAGTATACATGTGACAATAGTTATCTAACTGTAATACAATACATGAAATGATAGTGTCCAAGAATATGGTGAAATAGTGGCCCGGGTGTCAGTGGCTATGTAGGTATGCTGACTTTACCCGAGCTGTCTATGTCAGTATTTATTGTTATTATTCGTACATCACCTATATTTATATTAAATCAGGAAATACCTTACAATATTCTAGGTTATTCCTCTTACAATGAGTTTCCAATTATTACCGTGTTTTATCCATAATCAAGATCTATTACTGAAAGCAATCAATCAATTTCACTAAACATGATAAAAAGAGAATTTATAAAAGAAAAACACTCACAAACTAGCCGTGAGAAGGTAGCTCTCTTTCCCACGATCGCAACGGATCCAGAATCGTCCAAATCAGAGTCTGGATGCTCCAGATATCGCCCGAGCACTAAAAGTAATAGAAATGGATTAAAGATGTAATAAAATATTTCAAATGCAAATACTAAAATTTAGCAGGGGGTTTTCTGTAACTTTACCTTTATTGGGTTTGGATGCGGGTTTGTGCTCATAACGGGTCGGGTTTAGATCTGATAACCCAAACTCATAACTTAAATTAATGGGTAATGGGTTAACGGGTTTAATGGGTTAAAGGGTGTCAACCCAATAGGGTTATTGGGTTCGGGTTCATGCCCGAACCCAATAGCCAGCAGCAGCAGCGAGGGCGCTGCTGCTGCGCGCGCCTTGGCCGGCGGCGAGGGAGCCCGCCGGCGGCAGTTTAGCCGCCGCCGGCGGTTTAGGCCGAGAGAGAGAGTGAGTGAGAGAGAGGGAAGGAGAGAGAGAGAGAGAAAAGAAAACTGTGAAGAAGAAGAAGAAAAAGAAAGAAAGGAGAAGAAGAAGAAGAAGAAGAAGAAAGGGGCGGCGGTGGCGCGCCAGCCACCGGCCGCGTGGCCGCAGACGTGGGTGTGGAGCCCGGTGGCGCGCCGGCTACCGGGGCGCACCAGTTCGCCGGCAGCAAGGCCGGCGGCGATCTGCCGCCGTGGTGGACAGAAAACAAGGAGAGAGAGAAAGAGTGGGAGAGAGAGAGATAGTGGGAGAGAGAAGAAAGAGAGAGGAGGAGAAATTGAGAGAGAGGGGGGAAAGATTTTTAAGGGGGAAGAAGAGAGAGAGAAGGCGGTGGAGATGGGTAAGGCGGTGGAGGAAGCGTCCAGAGAAAAGAAGAAGGGGAAAGAAAAGGAAAAGAAAAAGAAAAGAAAAAAGAAAAGGATTTAATGAATTAAATTAATATTATTTAATTTAGTCCAGAATTCAACTAGTCTCGAACTGTTACCAAAAATTATAAAAAATAGAGAATATTATCCTGAGACATAATATGAAAACGGTTTGAAGAAATTCAATCTGGTTTATAAATTAAAAATCCTAAAAGGTATTGCCGATATTGGGCGACACCGGGTTGGCCCGATTTTCGATAAATTCAGAAAAATTCTCAAAAATAATTGAACATAGATCGTATGATTTTAACACACAAGATGAAAGCGGATTCTCAAAATTCTACTCCATTTGTGAATTAAAAATCGGAGAGCCGATTCTCGGTATCGGTCGACACCGACTACAGAGATTTTCCAAAATAATCCAGAAAAATTTCAAAAAATTTTAAAAAATCTAAAATATTAGAAAATGATATTTGAAACTGAAATCGGCTCAATTTGACTACTAGAAAGGTCAAATCAATATTATACGTCGTATCAAGTACTGATACTGTGATACGTACATCAGGGAGCAGGGGGTTACATTGTTTTCTCAAATACTAAGCACAAATGGCGTTTATGCCATATAATGAAAAAACTATCAGAAAAGTTAGAAAGATACACTGAATATGAAGCCATCAATTCTACCATGAAAAGAGCGGTGTATGATATACAAAGTCCAATTGAGTTTGAGACACATTGGAATGAAATGATTGACACATATGCATTGGAGGATTATGAATGGTTGAGTGAGTTGTACAAGGAGAGAAAGTGATGGGTACTCTATGTTATGTCAAAAATATTTTTTGAACAGGAATGTTAATTACTCAGCGAAGTGAAAGTATAAATACATTTTTTGATAGATATGTCCATTCAAAAACAAATTTGAAGCAGTTTGTTGAGTAGTATAAAAATATATTAAGAAACAAGGCGGAAAAAGAGACACAGGCCGATGCTGACTCATTTTCAAAACAAATACATAATGCAACTAATTATATGACACAAAGATAGATTCAGGAAGTCTGCACTCTATCAAAATTTAATGAATTTCAAGCTGAGTTAACTGCGATGATTTATTGTGAGAAGTCAACTATTGGGACAGTCCAGGGTGATTGAGTATCTCATTGGAGAGTCTTTTTGGTTGGAGGATGACAAAATGATTCCAAAATTCTTTAATGTTTCCTTTCATGCAGAGAATTATGAAGTTCAATGTACCTTTTAGTTATTTGAGTTTAAAGGTATACTTTGCAGACATAATTATTTGAGTCTAAAGGTATACTTTGCAGGCATACCCTTACTATTTTTATCCTTCATGAAGTCGGATTACTTCCAGATAAGTACACTCTCAAAAGATGAAGAAAGGATGTGAGGTGAGCACACTCGAAGATGAAATTTAAATTTGATGGTTGGGAGAGCACAATCGAACAGTTGCATTATCGCGAGTTGTGTTTTGTATTTAGTGAGGTTACAGATATGGCAGCCTCAATCAATCATAAATATAATGATGTTAAAAATTAGATAGACAATAAGTTAAAAAGATTGTCTATCCTTTCTACTCTCATGGAGAGACTGTCTTCCATCTCTTTTGTCACCTCAAGTCTTTATCTTTTGGAAATCATTGAAAGAAGTCACATCCAGCATTCTCCTTTAAAATAAAGTTTGCACAACCATAAAATTTTTTGTCTCTGTTATTTCTCTTGTAACAAGTAAAATTTTTAACCTCCAAATTACAACAACACTTGGGATGATTGATACTCACTGATGCAGAGCTCATTTCGGACCTGTAGAAAAATCAACAAACATATAAAAAATCAACACTCTTAAATTTCAGTTTTACATGTTGGCTTTCTCATTTCATAAAATGATTCTCAATTAATCATCATATCAGTAATATCTCAACATTATCTTTAACAAATATTTAAACTCATATCGGCATCATACTTCCAAACCCTCAAGCAAATGACACATTCTCAGCATTTTCTCCAACATTCTCAAGTTTTTACAGTATCAATCTTCAATTTTTTCTGTTGGCTTTCACATTATCACCTTCAATTTTTTCAATTCGTTATATCATTACTTATGCCCACACTCTGAATTTTCCCATCTTTGATAACTATAACGTCTCGATCCCGTGGGTACGGAGACGCTTCTGCGACGTATATATGTAGGTCGAAAATACCCTCACGTATATACGCTAAGCATCAGTATAGGCAAGTAATAGAGTGCGGAAGCATGTGGCATATATACATTCCAACATAAGAATTACAAAGTTATCACAAAGCGTGATATATTGGTACATGTACATTATATCACGGCCAGGCATAAAAGTAAGATTTACAATTTGTACAAAGTAAAAGGTACTCACGAGCTGAAAGGAAGTCCCCCGAGCTTGCAGAAAGATTCAGGTAAAGAAGGAATTAGGACCAGTCAGCTTACTCCAAGAGGTAAGCTTGATCTTCGGTGGAGAGTTCCACTTCAATCCAAGCTTCAGAAGCTGAACATGCAAGATCAGGGGAGTCAGAAACTCCCCAACAAATGTCCAGGTGAAAGTCAAATATCGTGCAGAGATAAGTATATGTACATGGTATAACCAAAACAGTAATAAACATCAAAAGCTTTGTCGAGTATACATCTATAGTAAGCATACGATGGAGACATAAAATGAAAGTGATAAGGCATTGATAAATCATTGGTTACTATTTTTAATGTTTATTCTTGTTACTCGTTCTATCCATATGTCTAAGTATGTGTGCTGTCTAAGTATGTGTAATAGCGTCCCGGCACACATACATCCACATCTGAGTAATTCGAGACTGTTATTGGAAACAACGGGGGTGTCAATGATCAATGTTTACAGTGGGTCCCGTGCATATCCGGGACCACGGCCCAGAATTGTTCCGTTGCTGGAGGATGGAACCTGCTGCAAGGCGTACAGGAGGGTCTTATAAGATGCCCTTATCAAGATGGTACCAGGAAGGAGGGAGCCAGCGCTCCCCTCGGTCGCCTGGAGGCCCTCAGGTCAAACTAAAAATTTAGTTGCACAACATACCTAATACTACTGTAAACACGAATATATATTAATATCTACAAGTTTTTCCCACCCAATGCAAGTTGTCCCTTTTTATAGTTTATTATGTAATTATCAATTCACAGGAAAAAAAGTGCATAACAAGATCAGGATTTTAGGAGTTCAAGAGTACATGAGTATTATAAATTCAAGTCACTGTATATAATACAGGATAGCAAATACAGGATTCCCGTAAATGTGATAATCTTAAGCCAAATATCAATATGTCATAACGGGGCAAGTATCAAGTAGTAGTATATCAGGTGCCATGAGACATATGACTGGGAGGTGATACTAGGCAGGTGACAAGTGACAACATGATACATCCAAGTATGTCAGGAAAATAATACAATACTAGTTAACACGACGAAGCAGGAAAATCCAAAAAGAAAGTGAGAACACTCGCCTAAATCTTCAGAAAACACCGTGAAATCCCGAAGATCAGAATTTAGGTAAACAACACGTCAACGCGTTCAATATAACAGATATTATATTAAAAGAGGAGGAGAGGTAATGAACCAGAAAGAAGGAGAATAAAACGCGGGTTTACAAACGCGGGAGTCGCGTTATGCAGACGCCACAAACGTGGGATACGAGACCCGCGTTTAAGTTATAACACGAGAAAGAACGCAGATATGGGCGTGAGCTCCGAGTCTCGTTGATACAAAAATGGGGTCGCGTTAAATAGTAAAATGTGAAGATCACGTTAAGAAATTGTTTGGACGCGTGGTTTAGCTCCGCGTCTCTGACAATTAACAGAGAGAAGGAGAGAGTTAGGGAGGCGAGAGAGACGCAGGGAAGGAGGGGAGAGAGAGACGCATGAAAGAAAGTAAAGGAAAGAAAGAAGAAAGGAAATGAAGAAAGAAGGAAAGAAAGAAAGAAGGAAAGAAGGAAAAGAAAGGAAGGAAAGAAAGAAAGGGGAAAAGGGGGATGGCCGGCCTTGTCACCGGCGGCGGCCGCAGGTGGCCGGAGATGGCCGAAGTGGCCGGAGGCGGGCGGCCAAAGCCCCAAGCCCAAGCAATTTTGTGGGGTGCAAGTGTAGTTCAAAAGGAAAAATTAGAGTTTTGGAAATGGTGTTTCAGAGAACGAAGCTATGACTCTTTAAAAAGAGCACTCCGAGGGGAGGAAGATGACGTGGTGTTGGTGGCCAAGATGGTATAGGTGGTGGTGGAAATGGTGGAGAAAGTAATGATGAAGATGAGTTATTTTGGTGGAAGAAAGATGAAGAAGGAGGTGGTGGTGTTGTTGTTATGGTTGTTGTAATGGAGGAGGAGATAGAGGGAACGATGGAGAGTGAAGGAAGAAAGATTTGGTGGTGGTGATGGCCAAAACATAGACAAGGGGGGATGATTTTCTTTCACTTGCTGCCGTGGTTTGCTGGAAATGGAAGAAAGAAAGAAGAGAATGAAAGACAGAGAAGGGAGGAGGTGTATATATATATAAAGGAGTGATTTGATTATTACCAATTTGCCATTGGATACAAATGTGACTTGTGTCTCTTACAAAAAGGAGAGCCACGTCTCTGGCAGACCCACGTCTGACCAATTTTGAGCCAGACGTGGAGATTAGATCTGCATCTCAGATGAAAACGCGAGAATCGCGTTGATAGAAAAGACAAAAAGGCATGGTGACTAGATCAGAGTTGATTTTGAAGGACATAACATTAAATGCAGAATGGAGAGAATCTCTACATTAAAAATTGAATTCAGGTTTAGTAAACCTCGCGTCTGGTAAGGAGAGAGAAAGAGAAAAGAAAAATATCAGGATAGATTTCGGTATCTGGGAAAACACCGAAAACTCAGGAAAAGCCTGAAAAATGAAGTATCTCGAAAATTTTCTCAAAATTTCTCAAAAATAATAAATATTATTTAAGATATTTGGTGAAATCAGTTTTTAGAAATTCAATCCCATTTTAAACTAAAAATCCTGAAATCCACCGTTGATGGGTTGGCCAGATTTTTGATAAATTCTGAAACATCTCAGAAAATACAATTAGATAGAAATTATGATTTTAAGAAAAAATGTGAGCCATTTCTAAAATTTTAACTCCATTTGTAAACTAAAAATCCGAGAATCGGTCAGCCGCACTGGTCGACACCAGTTTTGAAGATTTGTAATTTTATTCAGGAAAAATTTCAGAAAATTATAGAAAATCTAAAATATTAAAAAATAATATTTAAAACTAAAATCAGTTAATTTTGATTATCAGAGAGGTCAGTACTGCTATATGACTAAAAATGTTAAACAATAGAAAATAAGAAAATACGCTAAAAAGATCAGGACACATATTAGAGTATGTATTCTAAAGATGGTGTTATAATCCATCCGCCTTATCAAAAATTTCATCCTTGAAATTTCTATAATAGGGATGTGGAGGTAGAAAAGAATAAGGAAAATGAATTTTACCAACTAAGATGTAAAGAGTTGGGTAACGCTCACGAATAATATCCTCTCATTCCTACGTAGCTTCTCTTGGGGTATGTCTATTCCAAGAAATTAGTACTAACGGTGTTGCCCAATTTTTCAATGCTTTGACACTTCTGTCCAGAATGGCCATCGGCTGTTCTTTGTAGGATAAATCTGGTTGTAGTTCTAATTCTGAGTGATCTAGAATGTGATCTCATCTTTGACATACTTCTGCACCTGTGATATATGGAATACATTATGTACTCCTTTTAATGATGGTGGTAATGCCAATTGGTAAGCCACATCTCCCACACGATCCAAAATTTCAAATGGACCGATGTATCTCGAACTAGGGGTGTAAACGGGTCGGGTTCGGGTCGGATCCATGCCATATCCGAACCCGAACCCGATAAGGAATTCGGGTTCGGACTCGGGTTCGGGTCGGAATCTCTTCTTTCTTATCGGGTTCGGGTCGGATTCGGATTTTAAATAGGTGAATTAAAGTTTCAATGAGAGTTATTTTTTAAAGTTGTATTTCAATTTATTAGATGCAAAATGAAAGTTTATACACTTTACTTTATAATAATATGAACAAGTTCTCATTTTTATAATTTTACTAATTTAAATATAGAAAAATGTATGATGATAAGTACCATTTATAGCATTTACTCTCTTTTCGGGTTTGTTATCGGGTTTCGGGTTTGAAATAGTAAATCCAAACCCGACCCGATAAGCATTTCGGGTCTAGTTTTTAGATCCAAACCCGATCCGTTAGTAAAAAATCGGATCGGGTTTTCGGATTTTCGGGTACCATTTACAGTCCTATCTCAAACTAAGTTATTCGCGAATACCGAATCGGATTATCCCTTTGGTTGGTGATATCTTTAAAAATACATGATCACCTGTTCTGAATTCCAACGGTCTTCTATTAGTGTCAGCCCAACTCTTCTGTCAGCTCTGTGCTGCCCAGAGATGATCTCTGATAATTCTGACTTTATTTGCTGTCTGAACTAGAATATCTGGTGATATAAGTCTTCTTTCACCGACTTCATCTCAACATATTAGCGACCTACATTTTCTGCCATATTATGCTTCAAATGGAGCCATCTTGATACGGCTTGATAGCTGTTATTATAAGAGAATTCTACCAAATGAAGATAGTCTTCCCATGACCCTTTGAATTCTATCATGCAAGCCCGTAACATGTCTTCAAGAATTTGGATAGTTCGTTTAGATTGCCCATCTGTCTGGGGATGGTATGAGGTGCTAAACTTCAGACGAGTTCCTAGATTTTCTTGGAGACTTTCCCAAAAATGCGATCTGAATCTTATGTCTCTATCTGACACGATGCTAACTGGAACTCCATGCAGACGAACTATTTCTTTTATATATTTATCTGCAAGAACTTCTATTGACTGACTTACTCTGAAGGGTAGGAAGTGAGATGCTTTTGTGAGGCAATCAATGATTACTCGTACTGCACCCTTAGGACTACGGAGTAGAGCTGTAACAAAATCTATAGTGATATGTTCCCACTTCCATTCGGGTATCGATAATGGTTGCAGAAGTCCAGCTGTTCTCTAATGTTCTACCTTTATTTGCTGACAAACCAAGCACTTTGCCACATACTGGGCTATCCCCTCTTCAGCCATTCCACCAAAACTTCTGCTTCAAGTCTTGATACATTTTATTTTCCCTGGATGTAAGGAATAAGCCAAACAATGTGCCTCTGCCAAAACTTTCTGCCGAACTTTCCCTTGTGGTACACAGATTCTGTTACTAAAATAAAGTGCACCATCCGAATGAATACGGATATCCGTCCTTAATCCAGGTTCTACTTGAGCTCTGAAGTTTCGTAATCTGGGGTCTTCCTTTTGAGCTTCCTTAATTTCATTTATTAGGGTTTGTTGAATCTGGAAGGTCATTAACTGACCTAACTCATCAGTTCCTTGTACTAACATTAAGTCCATCTTTATGATTTCCCAAAGCAATCCTTCTGTTGAGTAAGTTGTAATAGTACTTTGTTCTATGGTCTTCTGCTTAATGCATCTGTAACTGTATTTCCTCGCCAGGATGGTACTGTAAGTCTATATCATAGTTGGCCATCAATTCAAGCCACCGCCTTTACCTCAGTTTAGTTCTGTCTGTGTAAAGATATACTTAAGACTCTTATAATCAGTATAGATTAATACTTTGTCCCCCAGAGTATGTACGGTCTCAGTCTTCTAAACTTCCATTTTAATTACAATCATCACGGATTATTCTTAATCCAAGCATGGGACCCATCACGATACAACACTTCAATTTCGACTAACATCAGCCTGCCTAATACTTTACATATATGTTCCACTTTATATGTATATATGATCTCAACATGATTTAGCATATTTCCGAAACATTTATCCGACAACTCATAAGAAAACATAGTCTATACTTTACTATTCCATAAAACTCCACAATATTATACAGGATTTGAGTCTAGCACCAAGCATTTCAATATTTACAAGTTCATGGAGAACATCCAAATAGAAGTTTTGCATAGTTTTCTAAAACAATATACATATCACAAGAACATGCTAAAAGGGTAAAATATCTCCGTTGACACCTATCCCGTATATGTTGTCATTAAGCGGGTCCCTTGCTTTTATCCAAACCTGAAGGTGATAATAAAACAGAGTGAGCTCGACAGCTCAGTGAGTAAAACAATATTTATATACATGATCATTGAAGGTTTATTTGAAATTTTATCATCAGGTTAACAATTATAATTGATACTATTTTTGCACATTTTTGGGTATTTGCTGAAGTCCTGACCAAAACACAGTAACAGGTCCTGATAGTCGACTTGCCCATACCTATAGTCGACTAATACTACCTTAAGTCGACTTATATTGAAGCTATAGTCGACTGGGGTCTGTTCAAAAAGATATTAACTCTCTGTTGGCTGCCTATGACTTACCTAGTCGACTACTCTATCTTGTGCAGTCGACTACACTTGGTACTAGTCGACTTACAAGCCAACTATAGTCGACTAAGTCTGGATCAAAAGATATGTGCTCTCTGTTTGTTACTTATATAACAAATTTTAGTCGACTTCCCTATCTTGTATAGTCGACTACTCTAAATACTAGTCGACTTATCACCATCTATAGTTGACTAATCATAGCTAAAAGAAGATGTCCACTCTCTGTTATTGCCTGTAACAAAGGCTAGTCGACTAACCTATCATATATGGTCGACTAAGGGTGGTTTCTAGCAACTTATGTAACAGGATCTCATATCTATAGTCGACTAAGTCTTAGGATTAGTCGACTTATATAGTAGGAATTACATGTATTAGTCGACAATTACAGAGTCTAGTGTTTAATATTTTTATATAATTTTAACATGCAATTTCTATCTTAACCATATTATAACATACATGTTCAACATAAAATATAATCTCCTCTTCGATCACCTTCGGTTCAACCCGGTCCCTTCCTCCGATACGTTATTCAACGTAATATTCTCCCCTTCGATCACCTCCAGTTCAACCCGGTCTCTTCCTCCGATACGTTATTCAACGTAATATTCTCCCCTTCGATCACCTCCGGTTCAACCCGGTCCCTTCCTCCAAAATGCAATAATCATATCCTTCATGTAATAACCACATGCAAGAATTCATAATACAATGTCAACATAAAGGATTCTCATGATTTCTACTTTATATGATGCCAATATTATGAAAGACATTAACATGTATAAGTAACCACTTATTAAATTAACAACATGCAAGTTTTTTTCAAGATAACTAATATATTATATCATCCCAATATATGTGTAGCCAAATATATGCATAAAGTCAAGTATGATGTTCATTCATAAAACTATTTCTTTTTTTTTAAGCGGCATGTGTTTGACTACCATGCATACACAATAACGTGTCAATCATGCACCCATGTAAACATTCATGAGAATACAATAACATAGCACCAAAGGATTGTTTATAATGTATACATAAGCATATAAATCATGCACAAGCATCATCGTTCATTTTCACATTCATTTATAACTTAGCAATTTCTCACTTTATTTTAAGTTTTACTCTACCTACTATGTTACTAGGGTTCGAATGCTCTACTCACCCTTGAAGAGAGTATCTCCTTAACAAGCTTGGTCTCCCGCTATAATGAGTCTACGAGGCCACAATAACACCATAATTAGTTCTTAGTTAAAAGAGCATAAGAGGGGTAGAAATTTTAAGGATTTTCTTACCTTTCAACTAATATCACCCTCCTAACACGTTATCCTAGATCAATCTTATCTTTAAGAATTTCCTTTAAGGTGATGTTAGATCATCACTTTACCATATTCTATTTGATCTTTGGAGGAGATAAAACATGTAAAGGAAGCCTTTTTCTTGCGCAAAGAAAGTAAGGGAAGTTTTGTGAGGGAATGAGAGGGAGAGAGAGTGTGTGTGTGGTTGCAGAAAATGGAGGATTTTGGGCTGTTGCTGCTGTTGTTTTTGGGCTGCTGCTGCTGCTATTTTTGGCTGGTAGCAAGGGAAGAGAGGAAAAGAGTTTTGTGAAGTTAGAATGAAGAGAGAGTGTGTTCCAAATGAGGTTGTTCTCTTCATCCCCCTTATTTATACTCCATTCCTTCAATACTATCATGACAAGTGCCCCCCTAACACCATCTCTCTACACCTATATCTTACACCTATAAGTAAGGTTCCATCCCTCCCCCCTTCATGAGGTACTTGTACCCACAAGTATGGTGGGGGTATGGTAACAAAGTTAACATGCATGTGTTTGTATTTCATTTCATATACATACATACTAATATATACATACTAATATGTATAGTATAATGTATAGTATAAGTATCTTACATGAATATTTGCTTCCACATTACCTCCCTAAAGCATTTAAATGTTAAGAAAAAGGTGATTAGTTAAGGTAAGTGTTACATTCTACCCTCCTTATAGAAGTTTCGTCCTCGAAACTTAACGTACCTTGAAATAGATGTGGATAGTCCTTCCGTGTCTCCTCTTCCAGTTCCCAAGTTGCTTCTTCTATATGTTGATTCCTCCATAAAATCTTAACCAAAGAAATATTTTTGCTTCTCAATTGTTTCTCCTTGCGATCTAGGATTTGCACTCGCTCTTCCGTGTATGACATATCTTTTTGTATTTGTAGAGGTCCATAAGAGATTATGTGGTCAGAATCAGGTACATACTTTCTTAGCTGAGAGACATGAAATACATTGTGCATCCTTTCCAAAACAGGATGTAAGGCTAAACGATAAGCAACCGGTCCAATTCTATCTAATATTTCAAATGGTCCAACATATTTAGGAGCTAATTTGTTCTTATTGCTGGTGCGTCTTATTCCCTTCATTGGAGATACCTTCAGGAAAACTTTATTCCCTACCTCAAATTCTAGTGGTCTGTGGCGATTGTCTGCAATAAGCTTTCTGCCTGCTCTGGGCTGCTTTCATTCTTTCCTTAATTAACTTGATCTTATCAGTGGCTTCTTGAATTATGTCAGGGCTGAATATCCTTCTATCCCTAACTTTCTCCTAACAGATCGGTGATCTACATTTTCTACCATACAATACTTCAAACGGAGGCATACCAATGGTGGACTGATAACTATTATTATAAGCAAACTCCACTAAGTGTAAATAGTTGTCCCAACTTCTTTTAAAATCTAATACACAAGTTCTCAACATATCTTTCAATATTTGAATGGTCCTCTTTGACTGTCCATCTGTTTGGGGGTATGCTGCTGTACTGAGTTGCAATTTAGTGCCCATAGCTTCGGATAAGTTTTTTTCTAAAATCTAGATTGAAATCTAGGATCCCGATCTGATACAATAGACTCAGGCACTCTATGCAGTTTAACTATTTCTCAGATATATACTTGAGCCAGTCTTTCCATTGAATAATTGATCCGGATAGGCAGAAAGTGGACAGATTTAGTAAGCTTGTCTATCACTACCCAGACTGTATCTAGTTCTTGCGATGTCCGAGGAAGTCCAGTAATAAAATCCATGGCAATGTGACACCATTTCCATTCAAGAATTGGTAATGGTACCAGTAATCCTGGGGGCTTCTTATGTTCTGCTTTCACTTGCTGACAGACTAAATACTTGTGGATAAAATTGAAAATATTCATTTTCATTCCATCCCACCAGAAGTTATGACGCAGATCCTGATACATTTTGTGCTCCCCAGATGAGCTGTATACGGGGTACAATGAGCCTCCTCTATTATTTCTTCTTTAATCTCTGCTACATTCGGCACACATAATCTGCGTCTGAATCTCAATATATCATCTTCAATTTGAAACTCCTTGAGTTCTCCTTCTTATACTTTCTTCCTAACTTGCCTTATTTGAGCATCTCTTTGTTGGGCCTCTTTGATCTTGTCATATAGATCAAATTAAATGTTTACTTAATTCAATTGATACTTGGCGTTGGAAGTATCAATGACTCGCACCTTTACTTGCATCTCCTCTAGATCTCTTAATAATCTCATTTGACGAGTTATCAGAGTGGCCACTGTTCCTCCTGATTTTTGATTTAAAGCATCAGCTACCATATTGGCCTTTCCAGGTTGGTATTAGATAGTAATATTATAATCCTTCATTAGTTCTAGCCATCTCCTCTGCCTCATATTCAGTTCTTTTTGTGTAAAATATACTTCAAAGTTTTATGGTCAGTAAAGATTTCACAAGACACTCCATATAAGTAATGTCGCCAGATTTTTAAAGCAAAAAATCACAGCGGCTAATTCCTAATCATGAGTGGGGTAATTTCTTTCATGAATCCTCAATTGTCAGGATGCATAGGCAATAACTCTCCCATATTGCATTAACACAAATCCCAATCCCAATTTTGACGCATCACTATAGATGGCAAATCCTTCAGTTCTCGAAGGTACAATTAGAACAGGAGCAGATATTAGCTTCGTTTTAATTTTAAGGAAGCTCTTATCTTGTTCTTCTCCCCATATAAACTTCTTATTCTTTCTAGTTAGTTATGTTAGTGGTGCCACAATTAGAGAGAAACCTTCTACAAATCTTCTATAGTATCCAGCTAATCCCAACAAAATTCGAACTTCAGTAACATTTGTAGGTCTAGGCCAGTCTTTGATTGCTTCAATTTTCATTGGATCTATTGATGTTCCGTCCTTGGATATAATATAGCCAAGAAACCCTACTTGTTCTAGCTAAAATTCACATTTCTTCAATCTAGCATAAAGTTGCTTCTCCCTCAAGATTTGGAGGATAATTTTAAGATGATTCTCATGATCTTCCCTATTTTTTGAATAGATCAAAATATCATTGATAAATACCACCACAATCTGATTAAGATATGGTTGGAACTCTCGATTCATTAGATCCATAAATGCTGCTGGGGCATTAGTGAGTTCAAAAGGCATGACTAGAAATTCAAAATGTCTATATCTTGTCCTAAAAGCCGATTTAGACACATCTTCTGACTTGACCTTTAACTGATGATACCCCGACCTAAGGTCTATCTTAGAAAATACACAAGCCCCTTGTAGTTGATCAAATAAGTCATCAATCTGAGGAAGAGAGTACCTTTTTTATAGTGGCCCTATTCAATTCCCGATAGTCAGCACATAATCTCATATTCTCATCCTTCTTCTTAACAAACAGTATTGGTGCTCCCCAGGGAGATACACTTGGTCGGATGAAACCTTTATCTAGTAATTCCTGTAGTTGAGTTTTAAGTTCCTTCATTTCTGCAGGGGCCATACGATATGGTGCCTTTGAAATTGGGGCAGTACCGGGCATCACATCTATTGTAAATTCTACATCCCGATCTGGGGGCAAGCCTGGTAAATCTTCCAGGAATGCATCAAGAAACTCATTCATAACTGGAATAGTCTCAATTTGATATCAGTTCTAATGGTATCCAAAACTGAAGGCAGAAATTCTTGACATCCCTGCCTTATTAACTTGGTAGCTTTAATGGCTGATATGTAGGGTATATCATGACTAACTTTTACCCCTTCAAAAATAAACTGCAGAACTCCTTTTATTTTAAAGATGATCCTCTTCCTATTACAATCCATATGGACACCACAAGCGGATAACCAGTCCATTCCTAATATTGCATCAAACTCCATCTCGCCCAGCTTAATCAAATCAATAGATGTTTTTATCTCCCCAATCATCACTTCACAATTCACATTTTTAGTGCTAGCTATTATTTTTACCCCTATTGGTGTGGATACAACCAACCGAAATCTTAGGGGTTCTGATACTTGATTTAATTTATAAACAAAAGTACTAGATTGAATGAATGAATAGCTTCAGGATCAAACAATGCATGGGCAATATGTCATGATATAGAGATCATACCTTCCACCACTGCATTAAGGCCATTGCTTCTCGATGGGTCAATACAAAAGTTCTTCCTTGAACCCGTGGCTGTTGGACGGATGACTGAGTTGCAGCAGGTCGTGGAGCATTACTGGGCGGCATAAAATTACTGGTTGGTCCCCTGGGAGAGTTCATTCTCATAGCTGGCCTCCCACTTTCCCTACTCTGCCATTGGCTTCCACGCCTCGCCAGGCAATTTTTCTTTAAATGCCCCACTCTCCACAATTATAGCAAGCCCTATCTTGTAGGCAGTCTCCAAAATGGTTTGTTCTACACTTCTAGCACCAAGGGGCCTCCGAGATTCTGAGGTAGGATGCAGAGGTAGCCGGTGCTTTCATAAAAGTGTTTCTATTCCTCAATCATGTTCTTCTGCCTCTCGCCCATCCTCCTCTTTGAAGGGTGGTATTAAACCTAAATCCTTTACTTTTGCTGGATCCTTATGCCATTGACATTGATGGTCCTTGATATCGGGGCTGCTTTGAGTTGAGAAATTCCTTCACCCAGTTTTTATGACCTTCTTGCATATTCTTTCTACCTCCAAGGCTCTTTTCATAGCTTGGAGATAATTCTTCAGTTGTAGAGGAATCAATCTGCCTCGAATTTCTGATTTCAGGCCCTTCACGAACCTCTTTATCCTCTCTGCCTCACTCTTCACCAAGGCATTAGCATACCTGGATAATTGGGTAAACCTCTGGTCATATTAGGATGCATTCATCTGGCCTTGCCGTAATTCCAGAAATTCTGACGCCATTTTGTCTCTGGACGTCTCTAGAATATATTTTTCAGTGAATTTATTCACTAAAATTCCCAGGTGATTAGTTCTCTTGTACTTTTCACACTACTTTTCACTGCCCTCCATCAGTGTTCTGCTTCCTTTTGAAACATAAAGGAAGAGAAAGATACTCTCTGTCATCGGTGCAGTTCATTACATCCAAAATCTTCTCTATCTGGAGAAATCATGCTTCAGCTTGTAAGGGATCCACCTCCCCTTCAAATACAGGCGGTTTCATTTTTTAAAACTGTTCCAATGCTCGGTCGGAGTTGTTATCATTTGCACTTGTCATTAACTGAGTGAGCCACTCCGGCATCACCCCTGCACTCCCGTGACCTCCTCCTATCTGAACTTCTGAATCTTCATTGTTGTCTATGGGGTGTGCACTTCCCATCACACAATAGCGTGACACACCGAGAGATAAAGACTCATTATGTGGTAGTTGATTTAGATCCATGCGTCCTTCCTATAAGATAAGGACGTCTAGTCAACATACTTTACATATATGGAAACAATTTTAGATAAAATTCTAGTTTTGTATAATCACTTTAATACAATACTCATTATTACTTTACAAACAAGCAACTTGCTATATATATATATATATATATATATATATATATATATATATATATATATATATATATATATTATATATATATATATATATATATATATATATATGTACACCCCAAAACGGATACAAAGGTATTACACTGATATATCTACCCGTTGGATATCTGAACTAACCCATGTGCATACATATAAGATGTGCTAGGGCATCAACAAAACTCTTAAGAATCTATTAACTAGCACACTAGGCTTACACATATATATACATATCAAAAGTAATTGCTCATAGATTCATCCTTCATAGGGTAGAGTCTCCTCACTCGAGTCTCCACTAGTACTGCTACTATTCTCGCTATCATCCATGCCTTCCTCGGAGTCTTCCCCCAGTAATTCATCTCCTGCGCAGCACCAGTCATCCAAATCATCATATAGGTCCATGTCGTCTTCCCATATTTCATCCCAAAAGATACCTCCATAAGTGAATCCTCTTTGGGTCTCTTCTTTTATTGTAATTATATCATCCATCTCTACTACATCAAGTGAATCCCCAACCAAACTCTCCGTATCAATAATGGTTAGTTCAGACTCATTAGACGCCTGAGACTCAACCTCCTCGTGGTCTATGTGGTCTGGGGCTGTAAATATGACCTCTGAGTCAGTCTCATTAGACTCATATCCCCAATCCATAGAACTTGCCGTCCAACTCACACTCAAACTATCCGAGCTAGAGACTGGCCAATATATGTCAGAGACCCCCATCTACATGCAAACAAAGAGTCATATCAATCTCAATCCCATAAAATAGTCTCAACATACTGCTATAATAAGAAGAAACAATATATATACACACAAACACTTGCACTTACACTTATCCTTAGTCTACCCATAAGACTCATGTTTTAGAATAACTTAGGTTCAATAAATTATTCAATGCATTCCCTCGTCCCAGTGTCCCATACCACTAGAAGCTGTTACTGAGAGCCCGCACCCTTAGCCAACTCACCCGAATCGGAATGCGTGGGCACCCCGATTCTGATGCGAGAAAATAATCAATTACCACTTGACTCACGATTAATCCGTCACATAAAACCCACTACCTAACTATAATCACATATCCATTCATATAAGCTTAACAATTTCTATTGCCTCCTGCCTCCGACTTAACCTTCTCCTTCTACCCATAGCCCTTAGCTCTGATACCAACTGTAACGGTCCCAGTCTTCTAAACTTTCATTTTAATTACAATCATCACAGATTATCCTTAATCTAAGCTTGGGACCCATCACGATATAACACTGCAATTTCGGCTAACATCAGCCTGCCTAATACTTTACATATATGTTCCACTTTATATGCATATATGATCTCAACATAATTTAGCAAATTTCTGAAATATTTATCCAACAAATATAAGAAAACATAGTCTATACTTTACTATTCCATAAAACTCCATAATATTATACAGGATTTGAGTCTAGCACCAAGCATTTCAATATTTACAAGTTCATGGCGAACATTCAAATAGAAGTTTTGCATAGTTTTCTAAAACAATATACATATCACAAGAACATGCTAAAAGGGCGAAAATATCTCCGTTGACACCTATCCCGCATATGTTGCCATTAAGCGGGTCCCTTACCTTTGCCAAACCTGAAGGTGATAATAAAACAGAGTGAGCTCGACAGCTCAGTGAGTAAAACAGTATTTATATGCATGACTTTTGAAGGTTTATTTAGAATTTTATCATCAGGTTAACAATTGTAATTGATACTATTTTTGCACATTTTTGGGTATTTACTGAAGTCCTGACCAAAACACAGTAACAGGTTCTGATAGTCGACTTGCCCATACCTATAGTCGACTAATACTACCTTAAGTTGACTTATATTTAAGCTATAGTCGACTGGGGTCTGTTCAAAAAGATATTAACTCTTTGATGGCTGCCTTTGACTTACCTAGTCGACTACTCTATCTTGTATAGTCGACTACACTTGGTACTAGTCAACTTACAAGCCAACTATAGTCGACTAAGTCTGGATCAAAAGATATGCGCTCTCTGTTTGTTACTTATAACAAATTTTAGTCGACTTTTCTATCTTATATAGTCGACTACTCTAAATATTAGTCGACTTATCACCATCTATAGTCGACTAATTATGGCTAAAAGAAGATGTCCACTCTCTGTTTATTGCCTGTAACAAAGGCTAGTCGACTAACCTATCATATATGGTCGACTAGGGGTGGTTTCCAGCAACTTATGTAACAGGATCTCACATCTATAGTCGACTAAGCCTTAGGGTTAGTCGACTTATATAGTAGGAATTGCCTGTATCAGTCGACTATTACAGAGTCTAGTGTTTAATAAGTTTTAACATGCAATTCTATCTTAACCATATTATAACATACATGTTCAACATAAAATATAATCTCCCCTTCGATCACCTCCGGTTCAACATGGTCCCTTCCTCTGATACGTTATTCAACGTAATATTCTCCCCCTCGATCACCTCCAGTTTAACCCGGTCTCTTTCTCCGATACGTTATTCAACGTAATATTCTCCCCTTCGATCACATCGGTTTAACCCGGTCCCTTCCTCCAAACATGCAATAATCATATCTTTCATGTAATAACCACATGTAAGGATTCATAAGACAATGTCAACATAAAGGATTCTCATGATTTCTACTTTACATGATGCCAATATTATGAAAGACATTAACATGTATAAGTAACCACTTATTAAATTAACAACATGCAAGCCTTTTCAAGATAACCAACATATTATATTATCCCAATATATGTGTAGCCAAATATATGCATAAAGTCAAGTATGATGTTCATTCATAAAACTATTTCTTTTTTTTTAAGAGGCATGTGCTTGACTACCATGCATACACAATAACGTGTCGATCATGCACCCATGTAAACATTCATGAGAATATAACAACATAACACCAAAGGAATGTTTATAATGTACACATAAGCATATAAACCATGCACAAGCATCATCGTTCATTTTCATATCCATTTATAACTTAGTAATTTCCCACTTTATTTCAAGTTTTACTCTACCTACATGTTACTAGGGTTCGAATGTTCTACTCACCCTTGAAGAGAGTATCTCCTTAACAAGCTTGGTCTCCCGCTATAATGGAGTCTACAGGCCACAATAACATCATTATTAGTTCTTAGTTAAAAGAACATAAGAGGGGTAGAAATCTTAAGGATTTGCTTACCTTTCAACCAATATCACCCTCCTAACTCGTTATCCTAGATCAGCTTTATCTTCAAGAATTTCCTTTAAGGTGATGTTAGATCATCACTTTACCATATTCTATTTGGTCTTTGGAGGAGATAAAACATATAAAGGAAGCCTTTTCTTGCATAAAGAAAGTAAGGAAAGTTTTGTGAGGGAATGTGAGGGAGAGAGAGAGTGTGTGTGGTTGCAGAAAATGGGAGGATTTTGTGTTGCTGCTATTTTTGGGCTGCTGCTTTTGTGCTTAGAATGAAGAGAGAGAGAGAGAGAGAGAGAGAGAGAGAGAGAGAGAGAGTGTTGCCAAATGAGGTTGTTCTCTTCATCCCCCTTATTTATACTCCATTCCCTTCAATACTATCATGACAAGTGTCCCCCTAACACCATATCTCTTCACCTATATCTTACACCTATAAGCAAGGTTCCATCCCTCCCCCTTCATGAGGTACTTGTACCCACAAGTATGGGGGGTATGGTAACAAAGTCAACATGCATGTGTGTGTATTTCAATTCATATACATACATACTAAAATATACATACTAATATGTATAGCATAATATATAGTATAAGTATCTTACATGAATACTTGCTTCCACATCACCTCCCTAAAGCATTTAAATGTTAAGAAAAAGGTGATTAGTTAAGGCAAGTGTTACACAGAAGGTAGTGTCTCCAGATTTTTAACGCAAATGTTACCGCCGCTCATGTGGTATCAATTGCTTAGATGCATAAGTTATGACATGACCATACTGCATTAATACACATCCTAGGTCTTTTCCAGATGCATCACTATATATAATCATCCCTCCTGTTCCTGAGGGAGTCTTCAATATTGGAGCTGAAATCAGTTTTTCCTTTAATTGTTCGAATACTATAGTACATTCCTCTGACCATAGATACATTTCTCCTTTTCTGATGAGCTTTGTTAGTGGGGCTGCGATTTTGGAGAAGTCTAGGATAAATCTCCTGTAATATCCGGCTAATCCAATAAGCTTTTAATTTCTATTACTGTTCTTGGGATAGGCCAATCTTTTACTGCCCGGATCTTACTAGGGTCAACTGAAATTCTTTCTTTTGAAACTATATGACCTAAGAAAGTTATATGGTCTAACCAGAACTCACACTTGCTCCGCTTAGCATAAAGTTGTTCCTGTCGGAGAGTCTGTAGTAGTATCCTCAAGTGTTCTGCATGCTCTCTGTCGTTCTTAGAATATATCAAGATATCGTCGATGAACATCACGACAAACTTGTCCAAATATGGCGAGAAAACTCATCAAATCCATGAAGACTGCTGGGGCATTGGTCACTCCGAAGGGCATGACTAGAAATTCGTAATGACCATAGCGAGTTTGGAATGCTGTCTTTGGAATATCTTCTTTCTTCACTTTTAGTTGATGATACCTGATTGTAAATCCAATTTCAAAAATACTCGGGCCTCATGAAGTTGATCAAAAAGATCATCAATTCTTAGTAAGGAATACTTATTCTTGATGGTAACTTTGTTTCATTCTCTGTAGTCTATACATAACCGCTTACCACCATCTTTCTTATTGGCCAATAGAACTGGAGTTCCCCATGGTGAAGTACTCGGTCTAATCAATCCCTTGTCAGAATATTCCTGTAACTGCCTCTTTAGAACTTCTAACTCAGTGGGCGCCATTCTGTATGGGGCTTTAGATATTAGGACTGTGCCCGAAATGATATCAATGGAGAACACAATTACTCTGTCGGGTGGAAGTCCTCAGATCTCTTGAAATACTTCTAGAAACTCATTCCAAACCGGTACTCCCTTTTTCTGGATCTCAGCAGTAGTCATCTGTATTTTTCCCTTGGCAGGCTTATGTTTTTCAAATTGAAACTCAGGCTGAAGCGGTATTCTGAAAATAACTTTCTTGTTTCGACAATCAATAACCGCATGGTATTTGCTGAGTCAGGTCATGCCTAGATTACGTCGTACCCTTTAGTATCTAGAACGAGCATATCCACTACTAATGTCCTGTTACACAGTTCAACCGGACAATCTATACAAATTCTATTGGAGATGCTACCCCATTACCGGTACTAATCTCCCACTGGTGATCTAAATATTCAACAGATATAAAGTGCAAAGCAGTGAAACTATCTACTATGTAACAATGAGAAGCGCCAGAATCAAAGAGGGTTAAAATAGGTTTAGAGTGCACAATGATCTTACCTGTTACCACCTCTACAGAAGTTTGGGCCTCTTCCGCTGTTAAGTTGTAGGCTCGTCCCCGTCCACGACGTGTTGTTATTCTACCTCCCCTTGGAGCTGGGCGAAAAACCCATTGGTTGTAGAGGGAGAGGGATTCTTCCAACCATCGGCCTTGGGTTCCTCTGTCCAATAGGTGCAGGAAGTGCTGGTAAGGCCTGATTTATTACTCCTATTTTCTTATGGGGACAACCTTCTATTGTGTGGTCACTGGAACCACATGCCAGGCATAACCCATTAGCCCTATGACAATCCTTTTGCAAGTGACCTGGCCTCTGGCAATAATTATAAACAGGAATTTTTTGAGTTATCTGAAGAGGGGCTGATCGAAATGGTCTTCTAATCATTGGGGCTTTTGTAGCTCTGACTGGACCTCCTCTGCCTAATTACTGAAATGGCCTCTTCATGGTCTGATTCCTTATCTGATCAAGATTCTTTTTCTCCAGTCCTCGCTCCACCTCTCGAGTTATAGTGAGGACCTGAAAATATGTTTTCAGCTGTTGGGGAATCAAAAGGACTTGAATATCCATTGGTAAGCCCTGCTGAAATCTGCTTGCCCATTTCTCTTCATCGGTTACCATATACGGAGTAAAATGACTCACCCTTAAGAACTTAGAGCATATTCATCAACAGATCGATTCCATTGTTGAAGTCGGATGAATTGCTCTTCCATCTCCTTCTAAGCTGTGGTAGGGAAGAATCTATCATAAAAGCTCTTAGAGAACTGGTCCCAAGTGATGGGTTTATCCAGTCTTGCTTCTTTAGCTAGCCATCAGGTTCTAGCTACATCCTTTAGTTGGATCTTGGCGACCTCCGCCTGATCTTCCTCTGGAACCCGTGCTGCCTTCAAGAGATCTGTGGTGTCGATTAGCCATTGCTCGGCATCTAGCGGTCTCTCCCCCTGTAAATATTGCCGACTGTAACCGCCTGAAGTATGATACGTTACCCAGCCTCCGTTCCTGAGGAGCTATCATCAATCCTTGCCGAAGGAGTTCTATCTGCCTTTGTTGATTCTCCACCATATTTTAGATAACTCTTAGAATATCTGCATTTTCTCCTGCCGGTCCGTCCTGTGATTGCTCGGAGTTATTACGTCCTGTCCTTCTATCCATATCTATGTTGATAAAAGATGTCTGGAAAGAGAAGTGAAAGCAAAAGATAGATGGACTTTAGGAATCAAGGGAAGGAGTATCAAGAAGGAATGGATAACTTTGTATATTGTAGTTGGATTGTATAGCCGAAACTCATGTATTCCAATTGCAAATTAAGATCTCATTAATTTGTTGTTTGGCTGTACTGTAGGTGTGAGAGCCTGGGCTATGATACCAACCTGTAACGCCCTGATCCCACGGAGACGCTACTGCGACGTATATACGTAGATCAAAAATACCCTCACGTATATACGCTAAGCATCAGTACAGGCAAGTAATAAAGTACAGAAGCACGTGGCATATATCATTCCAACATAAGGATTACAAAGTTATCACAGAGCGTGATATATTGGTACATGTACATTACATCATGGCCAGGTACAAAAGTAAGATTTACAATTTGTACAGAGTAAAAGGTGCTCACGAGCTGAAAGGAAGTCCCCCGAGCTTGCAGGAAGATTATAAAAGTACACTTAGAGGGGGGTGAATAGGTGTAAGGCTAATCTAATGACAAATGATGCGGAATTAAAATAAAATTGCAACACACTTAGTGTAACCAAAGAGTGTAGCCGAATTTCCAGTGAAAGGCTCTAGACTATCTCCTCTAAATTTCTCTAAATAAGAGTTGAGGTGCTATGTAAAGCTCTCTTGGTTCAACATAAGTGATGCACACAAGCAAAACCAAGTATATAAATGATATGAGCAATATGATGCAATGCACAATAAGAGAGAGAGAGTTTAGAGATAGTGAATCAATCACAAATACAAGATATGTTTCGAGGTTTGAGCCACTGCTCTACGTCCCACCTTCATACAGAAGGATTTTCACTATATCATCTACACAGGACTTCCCACACAGGGAACCTCCACTGAAGATTTAGGTAATACAAACTTGGAGTACATAACTCTTCCCTCAAATAATACAACCTCTACACAAGAGGCAAGGCACAACAACTATCACCTCTACACTTAGAGGGATGGGCACTTAGCTAAAATAAGATCAATCTCTCTCTAGAGGGATAAGGCTCAAAGCCAACAACACCACAATCACCTCTACACTTAGAGGGATAACAACAAAACCTCCACAATCACCTCTACACTTAGAGGGATACCAACACAACCTCCAAGAGGGATACCAATACAATCTTCACACTCATCTCTACACAAGAGGGAACTCAAATAAAAGAAGGTTTACAACTCTTGGTAGTCTCACTAAACTACAAACCAATTTTTCTCACAAAACAAGATCCTAATATATAAGATAGATATGATAACTCAAGTGTGAGAAAATAAAGTGTTTGGAATAAAGAAAAACACTTAGAAAAATCTCTAAATAGATATTGAAATCAAGACCAAAAAAATTCCCAAAAGACTATATTTTTCTTTGATTTTTCCAACACTTTAAAACAAATAAAGATAGATCTTTTAAGCCAAAAACTCCTTAAAAACTTTGCTGTAAAACACTTGTAAAGAAGGGAAATTTTTTCTTAAAAAATCTTAGCTAAAACAGCTCAAGAGGATGGGTATTTATACCCTCCAAAAATTCTGCCTGTTGGCAGCCAGGAAAGGGCAGAAATGCCCTTCCGGTCGATCGCCCGGTCAACCGACCAACGGTCATTTTTATGACCGTTGTGCCTCCGATCGACCGCCCGGTCGACCGGGACTGGATACAGAGAGCAGCAGCTCTCTGCCAGTTGACCGCCCGGTCGACCGGGGCTATTTCAAGAGAGCAGAACTCTCTGACAGTCGACCGACCCGGTAGACCAGCCCTCCAGCCCACTGGCTTGTGCACGTTTGTGCACGTCGGTCGACCGGACCGGTCAACCGACTTCTGTCTCAGTCGACCGGCCGGTCGACCGGCAGAAGCCCAGGTCCAAACTTTAAGGGATTAAAAACTTGTCTTTTTGCCTTCTAAATAATCTCTTAAAATACATATAAATTTCACAAAAATAAGTTCCTTTATGATCTTTGAAATACAAATATGTGTGACTAAAATTCAACACATATTGTAAACTATTTGAACTATTTTTGTGATATTGAAATTTGACTTAAACACAAAATTGGTATTTTTCAAAACTTGAATTTTTGAAATGAAAAATCGTTTTCTCCAAAACTTGTACAAATACAAAAACATGATATTGAAACATTTTGAAGCATATTGTATATGGATAAAATCCAATTTATGTATAAGATATATATCTATATTTTAGACATGAAGTCCAAAATCGGTTAAACCGGAAAACCAAAACCAATAAACTTAAAACTTGTGTGTGTATATGAACTTGAGCATTTCAACACTATCTAATCTTTACACAAGATCTAAACAACTAAATTAAACACAAACCGAAGTCTTCTTGTCTTCAAGCTGACTCGATCCAAACGCGATCCACCGCTTGACTCCAACCGAGTACTAGATGCGATCTTGACGCGCGAGCTCTTAAATCTACATGTGAAAGCTCCAAAACACCTTTGTTGAACCTAATCACCTACTAATATCTTGGTCAAATATCTGAAACTAAATATCACAAGATTATTAGTAAACTATAACTACATGAGTTAATCATCATCAAAACTAGAGTGAAGAGCCTCTGGGCCAACAATCTCCCCCTTTTGATGATGATAAAACTCATGAAGTATATATACATGGATTAAAGTTAAGCTTCATAGAAGCTCCCCCTTAACTCATGCATAGCAATAAATATAAAGATATGCAATAAATGCTCAATACAAACATGCATGAGTGAAGAAAGCTTCTCCCCTTTTGCATAAACAAAAACACATATGCTCGATATCAATTGCAAAAATAAACATGCATATATGATACCAATTGTAAGTAATCATGTATATAGAAAACTCATCAAATACTTACATGCATATATGAAACTCTAAATTCCTTTCTTTCTTTTTGTATAAACATAAAGAATAGAACATGTATAGAACATGCATATAAACTCAAAAATCATTCTCCCCCTTTTTGTCAATCATCAACAAAGGGGCAAAAACAATTTTTTTTTAAAAAAAAACTTTCCTTCTTTTTTTTTGACAACTCAAAATTGAGAGATATATGCAATAGACATTCATGAAATGGAGAGACGTTAAGTTAACTGCCCCTACATACATGCATTTACATGAAAAGAGATGACTAAACCCTAACCACATAAAGCATAATATACAATGTATAAAAGGAGATGTGAAGCTCCTACTACACACATGTGCTACATACCAAAGAAAAGTCAATCACTTCAATATGAAATACACTCAATATGAATCTATATAAAGAGAAGATGTTAAGCTTCACTTGCACATAAGTAATACAAATCAAATATTATGATACCAATTGAAAACTATATCAATTTATGATGAAGGTATACATCGAAACATCATGATACCAATTTATGATACCAATTGAAAATAAACAAAACATTTTTAAGATACCAATTGAAAGTAAACAAAATTTTTAAGATACTAAAAGATACCAATGTAAAAATATTTTGATACCAATTTAAAAAAAAGTAAATTTTGATACTAATAGAAAATAAAACATTGTATGGTTTGATACCAATTGAAAGATATATATATATATATATATTGAAAATCTTGATAACAAATGAAAGTAATAATCAATTTCAAAGTAACTTGATACCAAAAAAACTGTCTTGTAAATTTTTGAAACCATTTGAAAGTAAAACCAAATTGATTTAGATAAGCATAACTCATATCAATATAGATACTAATTTAAAATGAAACATGATACCAATATTGAAAATGTTAGCATATACCAAAACAAGATATTTTCATCATAAAGAATGGGAGAAAGATATAAATTGAAAATAAACTCGATTGAAAGATCCTATTGAAAGATAAAACATGAATTTTCTCCCCCTTTATGAAATACCAATAAAAATAATGCATAATCTTGTATAAGATACCAATTGAAAAATAATTGACATTAAGGAGTAAAGCAAGCTTAGCATAAACATAATTTGTGCTTTAAGATGT
Organism: Agave tequilana; assembly: GCA_038442645.1. Classification (NCBI taxonomy): domain Eukaryota; kingdom Viridiplantae; phylum Streptophyta; class Magnoliopsida; order Asparagales; family Asparagaceae; genus Agave; species Agave tequilana. The sequence goes on from JAVJIF010007701.1 coordinate 114,442, forward strand.
AAAGATATAGTAAGTACAATCAAATCACATATATGTATGAAAATATAAATACCAATTGAAATTGATACTATTTGAATTTTGAAGCATACAGATATAGAAAATAAAATATGAGCATACAAAAAAGTTATCAATTGAGATACCAATTGAAAAATATAATGAGGATCAAATGTATAACTTATAATACCTCCCTTTCATGCACATGTTAAAAAAGATTTTCAATTAGGCACACAGCATGGTCTCCCAACCAACCTCCCTTAGATGGTAGAGGATTTCAAAAATAGGATTTGAAAATATTTTAACATGTTTGAAAATTCTAGCAATTGAAGAATAATGACTAGTTTAAAGATAATATTGAAAAATAGTACGAAATCCTTCAAGTAAGGAATAAAACATGAATATTTTCTATGAAAAAACATGTAAGTCACACGATCATCGACACTCAAAGTCTAGAAAGCACATATAAAGCTCATGAAAATAAAAATCATGTGTAAATAGGAATGATGTGAGTGCAAGAGTCATGTAATCAACAAATCCATAGAGAAAGGCGATGAAGCTCAATGTGAAATTAAAAGAATATGAAAATCAAAGAAAATTTAATTTTCATCATAATAATTCCAATTTCAAGGCATATGTATGTTTTGTCAAAAATTAAAGGAATACATACATATTAAACACAAATGAGTCCATAAAGAAATTTTGCATGAAAAGCAAATGACTCGAGGGTACACATGTATATCTAAAGTTTTAACAAAAATTAACATATACATGAAACTAAACACAAAATCATGAAACATGTTCAAAAATAGAGAATACAAGTTAAAATACATGAATCATCAAAACTAGGCTATACTAGTACATCTAATGGGTACAAATGAGCAATTAAGTACAAACATATAATAATCAATTTGTGGCTCACTAGTTGTACAAGTATATACACAAGTTTTAATGAAGGTTACATTTAAACATGTAATCAAAATATGAGGCATAAAACAAAATATAAACCAATATGATCATTAGGCTAAATGTACATGTTTAGAGCCATGATATACACAATAGTTAAACTAAAATGAGAACACAAAAAAATAATAATCCATATAAACATGGGTGTATCTCAATTACTATACATGTATGTCATAGGACTAATTTTCATGGCATATAGCTTAATGAGCATTAAAACATGACATACTAAAAATCAATAAATGAAAGCATGTAAACAAATAAGGAGTTAGAGATAGTTACCAAAACCAAGAGGGCTTATCTCTAACTCTCCAAATCATGGTAGTCCTCCCACCAAACTCCCCTTGAAAGTGATGCATCCAAAATATCACCATATAGCTCGGAACGCATTCATCTCAAGGCACCAACACTCTCACGTCAAGCGAGAGCCCACACCTACATCAAATACAATAGGGGTAGATTTTGGTACCCATACTTTATTGGGTCCATGGGGGTTAGCACCTTTTCTAATCCAAATAAATATATTTGTAAAATTTACATTATGTACTCTATCATAACAAAACTTTACAAGGCGGCCCTTACGTCTACAATGTGTACATGTGTACACATGAGCATACTTAGTGTCATGTGTATGAACGTGAGAAGCATGTGTATGTTATGGTTTGTGTGCATGCATATGAGGAGCATGTTTCTTGTGAAACATGGATTCCAACTGTGTATGATTCATGGCACATTTGACTCAAAGTGGAGCCCAAATAATCAACACTCTTCTTTAAAGCACATATATCATTTGTAATAATAGAAGAAGAGGTGGAGCATACTATAGATACACTAGAAGGTGAGGCTACACTAGCATGGCAAACATGTGACGACAAATCATTTTTTAAAGATTTATTTTCATTAGAAATTAAATCCAATTCCTTTGAAATAGAAATAATTTTGTTTTTCAAAGAATCATTTTCTTTTAAAACAAAAACAAGTTTTGAAGATAAAACTTCATTTTTCTTCAAAACTTCATCACAATCATTTTTACTTTTTAAGATTTTGTTTTCATTTAGGGCAAGATCAAGTTGGGATTTCAATGAGTCCCTTTCATTTGAAATCTCATCCCTCTCTTGCAAAACAATATCAAGTTTCGAAAATAAATCCTTATTTTCTTTATTTAATTTAAAGGTTTTCTTTTTCAAGAGTTGGCATTTTTCTAATAGGTTTTCACAAACAAGAGATAGTTCTTTATTTAATGCATCGGCATCAACATAATCATCACTACAAGAAGAACTAGCACAATCATCTAGATGGGTGTCTGATTTGAGAGTCATTCCCTTGGACCATGTAGCAATGTTGGTCGGACTCATCTCCACTAAATTCCTTCTCCACAATGTTTGGCTGTTGAAGCTTTGAAGAGGTCAAGGTGTTCCACACTGTAAAGATGGAATCACAATGAGAAACTATAAAAAGATAATCTTTACTTAGTGTGGTTCTAAGTGCCTCTAGGGCTTGTGCATTAGCCTCTATACGCTTGTTATTACCAAGATAGGATTTCTTGGTAGTAGCAAGGTAAACATGCATTCCTAAGGTTTTTTAGGTACATATTCATCTTAAACTTTCACATATCGATGTTAGAAACATCAAACATGGGAGGGGCAAGGTAATCAATGACTGTGTGTCAACAAATAAGCGTGCAAATGCCAATACTAGATTAGCAATCAAGATCTCACTCTTAAGTAGTTAAACCTAATATCAGGAACGCAGGCTCTGATACCAATTGAAAGTACACCTAGAGGGGGTGAATAGGTGTAAGGCTAATCTAATGACAAATGATGCGAAATTAAAACTAAATTGCAACATACTTAGTGTAATCAAAGAGTGTAGCCGAATTCTCGGTAAAGGGCTCTGGACTATCTCCTCTAAATTCCTCTAAATAAGAATTGAGGTGCTATGTAAAGCTCTCTTAGCTCAACACAAGTGATGCACACAAACAAAATCAAGCATATAAATGATATGAGCAATATGATACAATGCGCAATAAGAGAGAGAGAGTAGAGAGTGGATCAATCACAAATACTGAAATCACCTAGAGGGGGGTGAATAGGTGATAAGGCTAATCTAAGAACTAAATGCGAAATTTCAAAACTAATTGCAACTACACTTAGTGCAACCAACGAGTGTAGCCAAATTCCCCATGAAAGGCTCTGGACTAACTCCTCTTGATTCCTCTGAATAAGAGTTGAGGTGCTATATGAAGCTCTCGTGGTTAAGCACAAGTGAGGCACACACACAAGCCAAGCATATAATATGAATGAGCAATATGAATAGATGCAAGGCACAACACAAGCATATAAGATATGACAATATGAATGATGCAATACACAAATAAAGAGAGAGGGAGTTTAGAGTCAATGGATCAAACGCAAACAACAAGATGTGTTTCGAGGTTCGAGCACCGAGCTCTACGTCCCCGCCTTCACCGAGAAGGATTTCCAATCCACTAGGAGTACCGAACCCCTCTCTCAACCAATACAACCTCCACCGAGGCAATACAAATGGTCTACCGAAGACCAGAGTACCGAACTCCACCAATTCCACCTCTACTGAAGAGGGATACAAGCACAATCCACCTCTACCGAAGAGGGATACAAATACCAACCAACTCCACCTCACCAAGAGGGAGTAAACGACAACCTCAACCTCTACCAAAGAGGAAGCAACCAACAAAGAAAGGTTTACAACAAGGTGGTATATCTCAACCACAAACCAATTTCTTTTCCCACAAATAAATGATCCTATAGAATAGGATAGGAGATATAGCTCAAGGGTGGAAAACCAAGAGTTTGGAAAATAAAAACTCAAAGAAAACACTTGGGAAAACACTTTGAAGATGATAGAATTGAAGAACAATACAAATCTCCCAAATTTCTATTTTCTTTAATTTTTCCAAACCCTAAAACACAAAACCAAATTTGAAGTTTAAAGCCCAAAAACACTTTTGAAAACTTGAAAATAAACTCTGGAGAAGCTCTAATTTTTCTTGCTTAAAAAACCTTATCAAAATCCCAAAGGAATGAAGCTTAAATAGCCTCCAACAAAAAACTAGCCGTTAGGCTGACTTTTCAGCCTAGGCGGCTGGCGGTCGACCAACGGTCATATTTTTGACCGTTGGAAGAAGCCAGTTGACCGCCCGGTCAACCGCCCAAAACCAGAGAGCAACTGGCCGGTCGACCGCGCGGTCGACCGTGCCTTGAACCTGGCCAACGTGCACAAGCTTGTGCACGTCAGTCGACCGACCGGTCGACTGACTCTGGGTTCGGTCGACCAGCCCAGTCGATCGCCAGAGCCTGGCAGGTTCTATTTTGGGTCAGAAAACTAAGTTTAAAAATATTCTAAAAATTCCCATAAATTACTTAAAAATTTACAAAAATAGTTTTATCATTTTTCATTGCTATACAAACATGTGATAAAAATTTCAAGACAAATATCAAACATTTTGAACCATTTTTGTGTCTTACAAATATTTCGAAAACCAAAACCTGTATTTTTTCAAACTTAGATTTTTCAATAGGAAATCTGATTTTTCCTAAAACTCATTTAAATACAAAAACATGAAACTTAAACACATTTAGGCATGTTGCATATGGACATAAGTCCAATATACATGAAACATATACATATCCATGTTTTTGACTTTTATTTCCAAAAATATGTTTTGTTAAAATACCAAAACTCTAAAACACATGAATAGGTATGTCAAACTAAGTTTATTTAAGATATGAAGCATGCATGTATATAGAACATATCTAATATACATAAACACATGTAAACTTGTTTTGATCTTTAACTATTCATGAAAACCAATATCGGTTAAACCAAAAACCGAAAAACTAATATCCAAAACATGAAACGTGTGTGTATTGTGAACTTGAGCATATCACACTATCTAATCTTTACACATGGATCGAAAAATACAAACTAAACTATGATACCTAAGTCTTCTTGACAATCTCCATCTTCAAGTTGACTCGATCCAAAACTCCGTGATCCACCGAGCTAGACTCCAACGAGTGCTATGTATGATCTTTATGCTCGGGCTCTTGAATCACCATGTGAAAGAATTCAAAACTCCTTTGTTGAAGCTAATCACCAACTAATATCTTGATTAATGATCTAAACTAAATATCACAAGATTATTAGTAAACATAACTACATGAGTTAATCATCATCAAAACTAGAGTGGAAGGCCTCTGGGCCAACAATCTCCCCCTTTTTGATGATAACAAAACTCATAGAGTTATATATGCATGGATTAAAGTTAAGCTTCAAAGAAGCTCCCCCTTAACTCATGCATAGGAAATAAGCAATTAGATATGGCAATGAAGCACATGCATAAATAAACATGTATGTAAATATAAGGAGATAAACATGCCAATCAAACATAAAACTCATAAATTCTTTTTCTCCTATTTGCAAAAACAAACATATATGCATAAACATAAATCCTGAAAACATGCATATATACCAAATACTTCTCCCCCTTTTTGTCAATCATCAACAAAGGGGTTAAAGTAAAACAAAACAATGTTCTCCCCCCTTTTTGTCCGAAACAAAGAATCAATAAAGGGGTAAACTCAAATCAAATTAATAATAAGAATATATGCGATATACATTCATGAAGAGGAAGACGTAAAGTTAACTTCCCTACATATATACATTACATGAAGAAGGGATGACAAGCCCTAACTCACATAACGCATAATATGCAATACATAAGAAGAGATGTGAAGCTCCCCCTACACACGTGTATCGCATAAAGAAGAGTTGTCAAGCTCCTCAATATAAGATACACTCAATATGAATCTATATGTAGAAGAGATGTTAAGCTCCCCTTGCATATATGCAATCAAATCAAAACATTTTTAACATTTCTTATTAAAACACAATTTTGAATTTTCTCAATAAAACAAATCAAATTATTTTTAAAGATACCAATTGAAAGTAAATAAGGCATTGATACCAATTGTGAGAAAATAAATAAGATCTTGATACCAATTGAAAGAAATAGATCAATAGATACCAATTGAAAGTAAACAGAATCTTGATACCAATTGTGAATATTTGTCATTTAGAACATATGATACCAAAATAAAATCAATTTTCAACATAAAGTGTGAGAGTAGAAATCAACGGTAAACAAAATACCAATTGAAAGATAACAATACGAATTTTCTCCCCTTTATGAAATACCAAATAAAACGATGCATAAGCTTGTATTGAATACCAATTGAAAACTAGTCAATTGAAACATAATAGTCATTTAAAATTAAGCTTAGCATATTCAACATTTGTGCTCAACAATATAGGGATATAGTAAGCACAAATAAAACATGTATAGGTGTATAAAAAATGAGTACCAATCAAAATAGATGATATCAAATGAAAGCATACATACACAAAAACAATATATGAGTATACAAAATGTCAATATTGATACCAATTGAAAAGATCCAATGATACCAATTGAAACAACAATAATATTAAGTGTATACTTCATATCATCTACCACCCATTTCATGCTCAAGTTTAAAATGATTTCCACTATAAAGCATACAAGGCATGGACTCCCATCCAATCGCCCTTGGAAGGTAAGGGTTTTCAAAAATAGGTTTGAAAAACTCTACCATAATAAAGAATCCCGTAACTAGTTAAATGGAAAAACTAGTTTACTAGTACGAAATCCTTCAAGTAAGGAATAAACAAAAATATATTTCATGAAACACATGTAAATCACATGGCACTAAATACTCAAAGTCCATAAAGCCCATATCATGCTCATGAAAAACAAAGTCATGAGAAAATAATAAGTAGGTGAGTATACAAGGTATATGTGAAAACATATAATCATAAAAATAGACATTCAAGCTCTAAATTCCTCAATACATGAAAATCATCAAAGCCCGATTTCTTCAAGGCATATGTATGTCAAGTACAAACTAAGGTATACATACATATTCAAAACATAACGAGTCCACAAATGTATATGCATGAAGGCACGTGGCTCAAAGGATGTATATGCATAATCAATAGTTTGGACAAGATGGACATATACATGAAGCTAAACATAGAAAACATGAAAATCATCAAAACTAATTTTTAAAAAATATATATTTCAAGGCATATGTATGTTTTGACAAAACAAGAAGTATACATACATATCCCTAAACACAATTTGAGTCCATAATAAAGATTTGCATGAAAAGCAAATGACTCAAGGGGTATACATGTATATCTTAAGGTTTGGCAAAATAAACATATACATAAAGTGAAAACACATAAACATGAAAACGTGGATAAAATAGGAATACAAGTTAAATGCATGAATCATCAAAACTAGACTATACTAGCACATCTAATGGGTACAAATAAGCGTTCAAGCTCAAACAAAAAAGTTTATTTGTGGCCCACTATATGTACAAGTATAAATCCTACTCTTAATGAAAACTAACATTTAAACATATATTCAAATCATGAAGCATAAAACGAGACATAAATCAACATGATCAACATAAAACGATCATTATGTATATGCATGTGCATTAGGTTTAGGACATACATATTAGTTAAAAACAAAGTGAGAACACAAAGATATAAATCCATATTAAACATGGGTGTCTCAATTAACTACACATGTATATCACTAATCTAATAAACATGGCATAGGCATAATGAACTATAAAACAAGACATGCTATAAATCGATGAACATAAAAAGCATGCAAATATATACGGGAGTTAGAGATCGATACCAAAACCAATGAAGGCACCTCTCTAGTTCTCCAAACCAAGGTGATCTTTCCACCAAAACATCCCTTGAAAGTGATGCATCCAAATAATCCTCTTTAAGCTCGGAACACATCCACCTCAAGGCACCATAACTCTCACGTCATGCGAGAGCCCACACCTACATCAAATACAATAGGGGTGGTCTTTGGTACCCACACTCTTTTAGGTCCATGGGGTTAGTACCTTTTCTAACCCAAACAAATTTATTTGCTAAATTAGAAACATGTACTCTATCATAACAAAATTTAGCAAGGTGGCCCTTACTTCCACAATGTGTATAAGTGTACACATGAGCATATAATGTGTGATGGTTGTGACCGTGAGGAGCATGTGTATGCCGTGGAGGGTATGCATACAAAGATGGAACTTGTTTCTTTCGAAACAAAGATTCCAAACGTGTATGACTCAAAATACATTAGCTCAAAGTGAAGCCCAAACAATCAATATTCTTCTTTAATATGGATATATCATTTTAAATTAAAGAAGAAGTGGAGCATGCAATGGGTGATGTATGTGATACTGCACTAGCATGGCAAACATGTGTATCTATATCATTTTGCAATATAATATTCTTCTTTAAACAAACTTCTAAATCCTTTGAAATTGAAACAATTTTTGCTTTTAAAGAATCATTTTCTTTTAAAACAAAACTAACTTTTGAAGACAAGTTTTCATTTTTCTTCAAAATTATTTCACAATCATTTTATTTTTCAAAAATTTATTTTCCTTTAAGACAAGATCAAGTCTAGACTTCAATGAATCCCTTTCATTAGAAATCTCCACTTTATCTTGCAAAACCAAATCTAGTTTTGAACATAAATCCTTGTTTTCTTTATCAAGTTCAAAACTCTTCTTTTTCAAAAGATTATATTTTTCTATCAATTTTTCACAAACTATAGAAAGTTCTTCATTTAAAGTGTTGGGATCAACATGCTCATTACTAGAAGAACTAGCATCATCACAATCTAGTTGAGATTCCGAATATACCTCAAAGGAGTCATTCCCTTGGACCATGAAGCATTGTGACTCGAATTCTCCGCTAGATTCCTCCTCCGGTTGAATTGGCAATTGAAACTTGGAGGTGGTCAACTTGTTCCACACTGCAAAGGTGGAATCAAAGTTAGAAACAAGCATAAGATAATCTTTGTTAACCGTGCTTCTAATAGCCTCAAGGGCAAGTATATTGGCCCCTATATGATTGCGGTTACCAAGATAGCATTTCTTGGTAGCGGCAAGGAAAACATGCAAGCCTAGGGTTTTCAAATACATGGACATCCTAAATTTCCATGTGTCAATGTTGGAAACATCAAACATGGGAGGTGACAAGCAATCCATGAGTGTGTGCAAACAAATATAGGTGTAAATGCAAATGATAGATTAGCAAACCAAGATCTCACTCTTAGGTGGTTAAACCAAATATCAGGAGCGTAGGCTCTGATACCAATTGAAATCACCTAGAGGGAGGGTAAATAGGTGATAAGGTTAATCTAAGAACTAAATGCGAAATTTCAAAACTAATTGCAACTACACTTAGTGCAACCACGAGTGTAGCCGAATTTTCCGTGAAGGGCTCTAGACTAACTCCTCTTGATTCCTCTGAATAAGAGTTGAGGTGCTATATGAAGTTCTCGTGATTAAGCACAAGTGAGGCACACACACACAAGCCAAGCATATAATATGAATGAGCAATATGAATAGATGCAAGGCACAACACAAGCATATAAGATATGACAATATGAATGATGCAATACACAAATAAAGAGAGAGGGAGTTTAGAGTCAATGGATCAAACGCAAACAACAAGATGTGTTTCGAGGTTCGAGCACCGAGCTCTACGTTCCCACCTTCACCGAGAAGGATTTTCAATCCACTAGGAGTACCGAACTCCTCTCTCAACTAATACAACCTCCACCGAGGCAATACAAATGGTCTACCGAAGACTCGAGTACCGAACTCTACCAAATCCACCTCTACCAAAGAGGGATACAAGCACAATCCACCTCTACTGAAGAGGGATACAAATACCAACCAACTCCACCTCACCAAGAGGGAGTAAACCACAACCTCAACCTCTACCAAAGAGGGAGCAACCAACAAAGAAGGTTTACAACAAGGTAGTATATCTCAACCACAAACCAATTTCTTTTCCCACAAATAAATGATCCTATAGAATAGGATAGGAGATATAGCTCAAGTGTGAAAAATCAAGAGTTTAAAAATAAAAACTCAAAGAAAAACACTTGGGAAAACACTTTGAAGATGATAGAATTGAAGAACAATACAAATCTCTCAAATTTCTATTTTCTTTGATTTTTCTAAACCCTAAAACACAAAACCAAATTTGAAGTTTAAAGCCCAAAAACACTTTTGAAAACTTGAAAATAAGCTCTGGAGAAGCTCTAATTTTTCTTGCTTAAAAAACCTTATCAAAATCCCAAAGGAATGAGGCTTAAATAGCCTCCAACAAAAACTAGCCATTAGGCTGACTTTTCAGCGTAGGCGGCTGGCGGTCGACCGGCCGGTCGACCGCCAACGGTCATATTTTTGACCGTTGGAAGAAGCTGGTCGACCGCCCAAAACCAGAGAGCAAAGCTCTCTGGCCGGTCGACCGCGCGGTCGACCGTGCCTTGAACCTGGCCAACGTGCACAAGCGTCGGTCGACCGACCGGTCGACCAACTCTGGGTCCGATCGACCGGCCCGTCGACCGCCAGAGCCTGGCAGGTTCTGTTTTGGGTCAGAAAACTGAGTTTAAAAATATTCTAAAAATTCCCATAAATTACTTAAAAATTCACAAAAATAGTTTTATCATTTTTCATTGATATACAAACATGTGATAAAAATTTCAAGACAAATATCAAACATTTTGAACCATTTTTGTGTCTTACAAATATTTTCGAAAACCAAAACCTGTATTTTTTTCAAACTTAGATTTTTCAATAGGAAATCTGATTTTTCCTAAAACTCATTTAAATACAAAAACATGAAACTTAAACACATTTAGGCATGTTGCATATGGACATAAGTCCAATATATATGAAACATATACATATCCATGTTTTTGACTTTTATTTCCAAAAATATATTTTGTTAAAATACCAAAACTCTAAAACACATGAATAGGTATGTCAAACTAAGTTTATTTAAGATATGAAGCATGCATGTATATAGAACATATCTAATATACATAAACACATGTAAACTTGTTTTGATCTTTAACTATTCATGAAAACCAATATCGGTTAAACCAAAAACCGAAAACCAATATCCAAAACATGAAACGTGTGTGTATTGTGAACTTGAGCATATCACACTATCTAATCTTTACACATGGATTTAAAAATAAAAATTAAACTAGGATACCTAAGTCTTCTTGACGATCTCTATCTTCAAGTTGACTCGAGCCAAAACTCCGTGATCCACCGAGCTAGACTCCAACGAGTGCTATGTATGATCTTTATGCTCGGACTCTTGAATCACCATGTGAAAGGTTTCAAACTCCTTTGTTGAAGCTAATTACCAACTAATATCTTGATTAATGATCTGAAACTAAACATCATACGATTATTAGTAAACATAACTACATGAGATAATCATCATCAAAACTAGAGTGGAAGGCCTCTGGGCCAACAAACACAAGATATGTTTTGAGGTTCGAGCTACTGCTCTACGTCCCCGCCTTTACACAGAAGGATTTCCACTATATCGTCCACACAGTACTTCTCACACAAGGAGCCTCCACTGAGAATTTGGGTAATACAAACTTGGAGTACACAACTCCTCTCTCAAATAATACAACATCTACACAAGAGGCAAGGCACAACAACTATCACCTCTACACTTAGAGGGTTGAGCACTTAGCCAAAACAAGATCAATCTCTCTCTAGAGGGATAAGGCTCAAAGCCAACAACACCACAATTACCTCTACACTTAGAGGGATAACAACAAAACCTCCACAATCACCTCTACACTTAGAGGGATACCAACACAACCTCCACACTCACCTCTACACAAGAGGGAACTCAAATAAAAGAAGGTTTACAACTTTTGGTGGTCTTACTAAACCACAAACCAATCTTCCTCACAAAAACAAGATCCTAATAGATAGGATAGATATGATAACTCAAGTGTGAGAAAATAAAGTGTTTGGAACAAAGAAAATACTTAGGAAAAATCTCCAAATAGATCTTGAAATTAAGACCAAAACCAATTCCCAAAAGACTATATTTTTCTTTGATTTTTCTAACACTTTAAAACAAATAAAGGTAGATCTTTTAAACCCAAAAACTCTTTAAAAATTTTGCTGTAAAATACTTATAAAGATGGGAAATTTTCTCTTAAAAAATCTTAGCTAAAATAGCTCAAGAGGATGGGTATTTATACCCTCCAAAAATTCTGCCCGTTGGCAGCCAGGAAGGGCAGAAATGCCCTTCTGGTCGACCGCCCGGTCGACCGGCCAACGATCATTTTTATGACCGTTGTGCCTCCAGTCGACCGGGAATGGATATAGAGAGTAGCAGCTCTCTGTCAGTCGACCACTCGGTCGATCGGGGCTATTTTCAGAGAGCAGAACTCTTTGGCGGTCGACTGACCCGGTCGACCGGTCCTCCAGCCTACTGGCTTATGAACGTCTGTGCACGTCGGTCGACCGACTTCTGCCTCGGTCGACCGGCCGGTTGACCGGCAGAACGCCAGGTCCAAACTTTAAGTGATTAAAAACTTATTTTTTTGCTTTCTAAATAATCTCATAAAATACCATAAATTTCACAAAAATAAGTTCTTTTATGATCTTTGAAATATAAATATGTGTGACTAAAATTCAACACATATTACAAACTATTTGAACTATTTTTGTGATATTGAAATTTAGCTTAAATACAAAATTGGTATTTTCCAAAATTTGGATTTTTGAAATGAAAATCGTTTTCTCCGAAAACTTGTACAAATACAAAAACATGATATTGAAATAAATTTGAAGCATATTGTATATGGATAGAATCCAATATACATTTAAGATATATATCTATATTTTTGACATGAAGTCCAAAATTAGTTTAATCCGAAAAACCAAAACCAATAAACTTAAACTTGTGTGTGTATGTGAACTTGAGCATATCAATACTATCTAATCTTTACACAAGATCTAAACAACTAAACTAAACACAAATCGAAGTCTTCTTGTCTCCAAGCTGACTCGATCCAAACGCGATCCACCGAGCTTGACTTCAACCGAGTATTAGATGCGATCTTGACGCGCGAGATCTTGAATCTACATGTGAAAGCTCAAAAACACCTTTGTTGAAGCTAATCACCTACTAATATCTTGATCAAATATCTGAAACTAAATATCACAAGATTATTAGTAAACTATAAATACATGAGTTAATTATCATCAAAACTAGAGTGAAGAACCTCTGGGCCAACAGATTCAGGAACAGAAGGAGCTAGGACCAGTCAGCCTGCTTCGAGAGGTAAGCTTGATCTTCGGTGAAGGCTCCACTTCAATTCAAGCTTCAAAACCTGAACATGCAAGTTCAGGAGAGTCAGAAACTCCCCAACAAATATCCAGGTGAAAGCCAAGTATCGTGTAGAGATAAGTACATGTATATGGTATAACCAAAATAGTAATAAACATCAAAAGCTGTGTCGAGTGTACATGTATAGTAAGCATGCAATGGAGACATAAATAAAAGTGATAAGGCATTGATAAATCATTGGTTACTATTTTTAATGTTTATTCTTGTTACCCGTTCTACCCATATGTCTAGGTATATATAATAGCGTCCCAGCATACATACATCCACATCTGAGTAATTCAAGACTATTATTGAAAACCAACGGGGGTATCAACGAACTATGTTTACAGTGGGTCCCGTGCATACCCGGGAACACGGCCCAAGATTGTTCCGTTGCTGAAGGACAGAACCTGTCGCAAGGTATACAGAAGGGTCTTATAGGATGCCCTTATCAAGATGGTACCAGGAAGGAAGAAGCCAGCGCTCCCCTCGGTCGCCTGGAGGCCCTCAGGTCAAACTGAAAATTTAGTTGCACAACATACCTAATACCACTGTAAACACGAATATATATTGATATCCGCAAGTTTCCCCCACCCAATGCAAGTTGTCCCATTTTATAGTTTATTATGTAATTATCAATTCACGGTAAAAGCAAGTGCATGACAAGATCAGGATTTCAGGAGTTCAAGAGTACATGAGTATTATAAATTCAAGTCACTGTATATAATACAGGATAGCAAGTACAGGATTCCCGTAAATGTGACAATGTTAAGCCAAATATCAATATGTCATAACGAGGCAAGTATCAAGTAGTAATATATCAGGTGCCATGAGACATATGACTGGGAGTTGATATTAGGCAGATGATAAGTGACAGCATGATACATGCAAGTATGTCAGGAAAATAATACAATAATAGTTAACACGACGAAGCAGGAAAATCCAAAAGAAAGCGAGAACACTCGCCTAAATCTTCAGAAAACACTGTGAAATCCCAGAGATCAGAATTCAGGTAACCAACGCGTCAACGCATTCAATATAACGGATATTATATTAAAAGAGGAGGAGTGGTAATGAACCAGAAAGAAGGAGAATGAAGACGCGGGAGTCGCGTTATGCAGACGCCATAAATGCGAGGTTTAAGACCCGCGTTTAAGTTATAACAGGAGAAAAACGCGGACACCGGTGTGAACTCTAAGTCGTATTGATACAAAAACGCGAGGGTCGCGTTAAATAGCAAAACACGAAGATCGCGTTAAGAAATTGTTTAGACGTGGGGTTTAACTCCTCGTCTCTGACAATTAACAGAGAGAAAGAGAGAAACAGGGAGAATAGAGAGACGCAGGGAAGGAGGAGAGGGAGAGACGCATGGAAGAAAGTAAAGGAAAGAAAGAAGGAAGGAAATGAAGAAAGAAGGAAAGAAAAGAAGAAGGAAAGAAGGAAAAGAAAGGAAGGAAAGGAAGAAAGGGGAAAGGGGGATGGCCGGCCTTGTCATCGGCGGCGGCCGCAGGTGGCCGGAGATGGCCGGAAGTGACTGGAGGCGGGCGGTCAAAGCCCCAATTCCAAGCAATTTTGTGGGTGCAAGTGTAGTTCAAAAGGAAAATTGAAGTTTTGAAAATGGTGTTTCAGAGAATGAAGCTATAGCTCATTGGAAAGAGCACTCGGAGGGGAGGAAGGTTGCATAGTTGTTCGTGACCAAAATAGTGTAGGTGGTGGTGAAAATGGTGGAGAAAGTAATGGTGAAGATGGGGTGTTTTGGTGGAAGAAAGAAGAAGAAGGAGGTGTGTTGTTGCTGTTATGGTTGTTGTAATGGAGGAGGAGATGGAGGGAATGATGGAGAGTAAAGGAAGGAGGATTTAGTGGTGGTGATGGCTAAAACACATCCAAGGGGGGCTGGTTTACTGCCTCTTGCTGCTGTGGTTTGCTGGAAAAGGAAGAAAGAAAGAAGAGAATGAGAGAGAGAAGGGAGGAGGTGTATATATATAAAGGAGTGATTTGATTATTACCAATTTGCCATTGGATACAAATGAGACGTGCGTCTCTTACAAAAAGAAGAGCCGCGTCTCTGCCAGACACACGTCTGGCCAATTTTGAGCCAAACGCGGAGATCAGATCCGCGTCTCAGATGAAAACGCAAGAATCGCGTTGATAGAAAACAAAAAGGCATGGTGACTAGATCAGAGTTGATTTTGAAGGACATAACATTAAATGTAGAATGGAGAGAATTTCTGCATTAAAGATTGAATCCAGATTTGGTAAACCTCGCGTCTGGCAAGGAAAGAGAAAGAGAAAAGTAAATATTAGGATAGAATTCCGGTATCTGGGAAAACACAGAAAACTCAGGAAAAGCCCGAAAATGAAATATCTCAAAAGTTTCTTAAAAATTCTCAAAAATAATAAATATTATTTTAAGATATTTAGTGAAATCAGTTTTCAGAAATTCAATCTTATTTTTAAAATAAAAATTCTGAAATCTATCGTTGATACTAGTCTACATCGGGTCGCCGGATTTTTGATAAATTCTAAAAAATCTCAGAAAATACAATTAGATAGAAATTATGATTTTAAGAAAAAATGTGAAAGTCATTCTAGAATTTCAACTCCATTTGTAAATTAAAAATCCGAGAATCGGTCAGCGGCATTAGTCGACACCTGTTTTAAAGATTTGCAATTTTATTCAGAAAAAATTTCAGAAAATTATAAAAATCTAAAACATTAGAAAATGATATTTAAAACTGAAATTGGTCAATTTTGATTACCAAAGAGGTCAAATCATGCCATACTGCTATATGAGTAAAAATGTTAAATAATAGTAAATAAGAAAATACGCTAAAAGATCAGGACACATATCAGAGTATGTATTCTAAAGATGGGGTATTACAATAACCCAATTAATTCAAGGAAGTAAAACCATGTAGATAGAAATTGAGGGGTAAGGAGCGACCTTTGAGAGATCAAGAAGGGAATTCAATCTGAGATCACGATCACGGGGTGGCGACGGCCTGGCGGCAATGAATGTAGAGAGAGATAACTAGGGATTTTTGTTAGGGAGAGAGAGGGCGCGACGATGAGGGGATGGCAGCAATGATATTGGGGGTCAAGGAGAGAGCTAGGGTGTTTTTTGAGATAGAGAGAAAAGTGAGAGTGACAAACTGGGAGATGAATTAGGAGCCATAGAGAGGGACATGGTGGAGAGAGGCTGGAGGCGTGACGTTGAGGGGATGGTGGCAACGATTTTGGGGGTCGATCTCTGAGCTAGGGCTTTTATTGAGATATAGAGAAAGAGTGAGAGAGAGAGAGAAACGAACTAGTCTCCCATTTCAGATCTCTTTTTGCTGAGGGGCGCTATGTCATTATGCCATGTGTGACGCCATGTTAGATGGGAGATTGACCGGGAGATAAAATGGGAGCCAATAGCACGTCCTTTAAGTTTTTAACTGCGGCTGGGCTACAGCTAAAGCTAAAGACAAGAAGATGCTTACCGAAACTTAGCCCATCAAGGCCCAACTTCTCTCCCCCCATCCTTATCCTGATTCCAGAAATCTTGAGACCTACAAGGCCCTTCTCATGCCGCCACGTAGTTTCCACCCTTTCCTCCAAAGCCCCCAGAATCCCGCATGTTTCAACTACTCTGTTGTCCTTTCCTCTTGCTATTCATACTCCCAAACTTCCCCTTCATGGCTTTATCCATTCAACTTATGTGCCGATTCTGTGCTCTATCTATTTATATATCCAAACTGTATTAACTATCAACTAACAAGAGAAATGAAATGAATCATGCAATCGTTAGCATCGAACCGATCTCCTCACCTCCTCCCCTCCTCGCGCACAAGCCGCCTCCCCCTCGCATATGCCTCCATACCCCCCCCCCTTTTCAAGGCCGCG